>JAVTVY010053964.1:0-30339 GCA_036873755.1 Hanleya hanleyi
ACGGAAGTGCCGCTTATCCAAGTCTTGCTGCTGTAAATACTGTTCCCAATAGACATTGGCCACTCTGTCACAAGCCTTGGGGTTACACTCGGCCACATGCACGGCCAAACACCGAAACAGACATTTGCGGTCTTTGTAGGGCCCGTTTGCCCCTCTCACTAATGCATACAGGCCGTGTCGATGAAGCAACCAAGGGGGTAGTACTACAGGAGCACCGATAGGATGATCTCTCATTTTCGTGACGAAAAATGTGACGTTGGTCACCATTTCCACAAGCCATTGGGCATTGGGGCGTTGCAACCGGGCCCATTCCAATGGATCCAACGTAGTCAATTGGTCGATGAGTGGCTCCAGAGAAATCGCATCCGTCACCGTGAACGGCTGATCAAACACATAGGTATTATTGCTGGGATAATAATACCGCACCTGATCCGTCTCCTTGTGCCGTAAAATGTACCCGAATGTCATATTCAACTTGAACGCTGTCACCTGATCTTTGAAAATGTTCTCGGCATAGGTAGACAAATACGTGAGGTCCTGCAGTCGATAGTTATACAAGTCCAATAGACGACGGTCACGGTGAAAACAATGCCGTATGGTAGCCCAGTGACGTTGATAAATGTCCCTGACTCGCTCGTCTTCAGGCAAGACTTCAACCGGAGGTGCTGCTGGGTCCAATGGAAAATCGTCTCCACGTCTCATGCTTTCTCTCCACGTATCATACAAGCTGGTAGGCAGGCAGGCTAGAGGTGAAGCAGGCAGGCAGGCTAGAGGCAGCCAGGCAGGCTGGTCAGGTCAGGTAGGTCAGGCAAGTAGTGCAATGAATACAACCCACCCCTAAAAATCACCTCCTTTTATACGTTTTTCTACAATCCACCATTTTGAACCCATCCCACATCAGCCGCCATTTTGAACCCATCCCACATCAGCCGCCATTTTGAACCCATCCCACATCAGCCGCCATTTTGAACCCATCCCACCATCTAGACATGCCTTGATCACGTGATCAACTTCCTCCTCAATCCTCCACAATGTGACGTCATTAAGTAGGTCAATATGGTTCAATTTAGCTTTTCCCTACTACTCCTGTGGCACCAAGCGGCTCCATCCTCCTAGCTGAACTGGTGGCCATACAGCAGGTGATTCAATATGTTCTACAAGGTATCGCAACAATGTCAGTCAGACTATCAGAACGGTGCATCCTTTCAGACAGCCAAAGCACCATTGACATTTTGTCTTTGAACTGGGAATCTAAGAGCCATCGCCAAGTGATTAAAAGACATAGCCAATGGAATCCGGGAATTAGAACGCCAAGATATCCCACTGAAATTCATATGGGCACCCGGCCATGCGGATATAACAGGCAATGAAATAGCGGACACCCTAGCGAAAGGAGCGGCGGAGATCGCAAGGAACTTACCTCAAGGAGAAAATAACACCACCACGCAAGGCATTACAAGAGCCAGCAGATTTCGGTCAACATCCAAATGGCAGCGAAGATGGGACCTGAGTGACAGGGGCAGGCAGCTGTATCACATATGCCCTAAGATAACTCATCAAACAATATTTGACCAGCCGGCAAGAAGCTGGTATGTGATTCTGGCACAACTGAGAACAGGATACTCATCGTTAAACGCAAATTCGACCAAAATGTATCACCTACCTGCACCTGTGGAAGCCACGAAACGACTGAACATGTCCTGATCCACTGCCCAAACTACGAGGAAGCGTGTGAAAAATTAGAGTTAAGGTTTGTCTCCCCAATGCTTGTGTTGTACGCGGAACAGCCTGTAACCATCTCGGTCATCTATACGCAGTAAGACTGACCCTGGAATCGTGTGTATCCATTCTCAGCCTACTTTCGGCAACTGCAAGAGGGAATTTCCAGAAATCAATACCACGTGACTTCGTCAGCCAGTCAGCTAAAGTCTACCGACGTAACCCCAACGTAACTCGCCATTTTCGAGTGATGTGATGAACTAATTGTTCAAAATTTCAGATCCACCACAGTCTTGGATGATACGAAAGTTATACATACCTGTATATTTTGTAAGCCCAGGCAATATCTGTTTCAGAAGTGGTATGAAAACCTGTAATTTCTCAGATTTCTCGAGTCTATTCTCCGCCGAATGAAGGCCGAACAGAATCCGGTAAAGTACCGGATATCGCTCCCCAATAATGGAGACACACGATTCGCAAGCCATCTTATGGATGGCGAAGTGTACGCAAATGGTACGCGGAAGTGAAAATGACGTAACTGCGTGACGTTTGAGTGACGTAGCGGTTCGCCGTTCCTACATAGACGAACTTCGACATCCTCATAACAGGGGTACGGTACAATACATCTCTGACCGGTTTTGTGCACATGGCTGTCGGCCAAACAGCATCGCCCTTAGTTAACGGAGCGGAATGAGCTCCGTACTGTGTTCTTGTGTAATAATTTAGCACAAAACTACTGGAAGCATTTACCATTCTTGTGTTTTTTTTCTGTTCAGTGCTGTCAGAGATTGTGACGCCGACAGTTTAGGAGGTTACAGATTCTAACAAGGAGAGAATGGGTTTCCCAGCTCCAATGTTATATCCACCATGGGGTCGAATGCTGTATAAGTATGCTAAACGAGTTTAAACTGCGCATTAGAATTTTGACTTTAGAAGCTAGATCTACACATTCAGACGCCATGATAATACTTTTTAGGCGATGACTCCAAATATACACTCATTGCCCGTCGCTCTTTAAAGGTGATCAACTGGCCTTGCCTATAAGAATGGTGGGTTAGGGTCAAACGAGAGGAAAATGTGTGTGAATAAAATAATTTTCCCATAGATAAAGAGTAGGGGGTGTCTCCTTCGTTCTCAATTCTGATTGGTCAGTTGCGACACGCCTCCGGCAAGAGAGATCACACACTTATCAGTTGACCAATCAGAATTGAGAAAGAAGCGGGCGATCATCTCGCTGTGCCGGGTTGAATGGACAGTCGGGTTGGATTTTGAATCGCCCGGCAAAGGTATAAAATTGCACAAATTTACTAATTTGATGACGGGAATATATGGAGTGACAATTGTAGAATATGCTGATGTATTTTGTTTGGAGGTAAACCGTGTATTTCTCGTTTCACCCAAAGTGCGTTTCAGACCTTGGTGTATTTTTATAAAAGCATGGGGTTATATATAGAGACGCCATATTTTGACACTTCACCTATCACCGTCCACACCCTCCCCCCTCCCCCCCCCCAAACTCTTCTTTTGAGGGCCTGTGAACGGTGATAGTGATAAACATGATGTCTGCGATGGCCTTCCAATCTGCCGACTCGTGTAGTCATCGTTGTCGAATCTCAATTTACGGCAGTCCTACCACCGCTGCCACCTGGAATAGTTCAATCTTGAACTTAGGTCGAATTGAGCAAGTCGACCTAAGTTCCAGATTGAACTAAAACCGGGAAGGGCTCTTCATGTACATAGTTCTTGCATTGGAAGTCAATGGGGTCTTATGTAGGAGGGAGATAACTCTTGCTAGGCCGTCACGTGACCAGAAGTGACGTCACAGGAAGTTACCCGGGTGTCGCCGGAAGTCATGTGACCGGATGTGTCACGCCACAGCATCACGCCTCAGCCTCAAAAATAACAAGTACGACTCTCTTCCTACTACTACTGCCTCTTTGTTTTTAAAAAGAACGTAAAGTCTGTGGTAAAACACCGCGGGAATTTTGCCTGATGCATATCCACCCACTACATGTGTGAATTCATCTTGAAATATGTTTTATTGATCGACATCCTCGTCCTGCTTCGAATGTTAGTTTATATTATGCGTTCCGATAATACGTATATTTAATCAGTTGGGAAAATCGAAGATGCGTAGAACTGTTCAAATATGTGTAAATAACCCTCTAATTCTTGTAGTCGCCACTTTACATACCGTTAAGCCCACTTCACATAGAGCCACACAACTTCACCACGTCAAGGTTTCTTTTGAGCCAAATGCGAAACGTTGATGTTTTTGGACAACTGAGCTCATTCCGCCCATTCACCATCGATAAGAGAAACGTTAGCATGTGACCAAGGTGTCCGATCAAAGTGAACGCATGAAACAAGTTATCTGATTGATCAAAGGGAACGTAAACTCTGGTGAACGTCCGTGGTCAGTTGAAAGCATTTTTCTCATAGAATCCAAATCGTGTATCAGATTTTTTTTTACATTTTTTTTAAAGCAGTACTAAGTGACGTCACAGGAAGTTACCCGGGTGCCGCCGGAAGTCATGTGACCGGATGTGTCACGCCACAGCATCACGCCTCAGCCTCAAAAATAACAAGTACGGCTCTCTTCCTACTACTACTGCCTCTTTGTTTTTAAAAAGAACGTAAAGTCTGTGGTAAAACACCGCGGGAATTTTGCCTGATGCATATCCACCCACTACATGTGTGAATTCATCCTGAAATATGTTTTATTGATCGACATCCTCATCCTACTTCGAATGTTAGTTTATATTATGCGTTCCGATAATATGTATATTTAATTAGTTGGGAAAATCGAAGATGCGTAGAACTGTTCAAATATGTGTAAATAATCCTCTAATTCTTGTAGTCGCCACTTTACATACCGTTAAGCCCACTTCACATAGAGCCACACAACTTCACCACGTCAAGGTTTCTTTTGAGCCAAATGCGAAACGTTGATGTTTTTAGACAACTGAGCTCATTCCGCCCATTCACCATCGATAAGAGAAACGTTAGCATGTGACCAAGGTGTCCGATCAAAGTGAACGCATGAAACAAGTTATCTGATTGATCAAAGGGAACGTAAACTCTGGTGAACGTCCGTGGTCAGTTGAAAGCATTTTTCTCATAGAATCCAAATCGTGTATCAGATTTTTTTAAACATTTTTTTTAAAGCAGTACTAAACGTTTTAACTTCGTTACACTGGAACAACATAGAGGCCTCCATGTTTGAAGAATCGTGACGTCACCGTACACTAGTTCTTCTGCCTCTGGAGGTAAAAACGCGTCAATTGGCAGAGGTGCAGTATTCGAGACTGTAGGTCACAAACCTGAACGAGGATGATAGTGCGACGTGTCGGGATTACCTGGCACCTTGTGACAGCCAAATGAAGAGCAGTCCGGCATGGTAGAATATCTGACAGAACCAGGCCGTATTCTACAACGAAACTAATCTATAATATTGCATCTGTCAGTCGGGGAACGGAGAGGTGTATACAAACGACCATGTGCGGCCATGTTATCTCAGCGCAGAGAATGTCCGATGACGTAGGAGATTATCGGCACAACTGAATATTACGCTTTTCCATTGGTTTAAAATCATGCCCAAAATAAACATGGCAGCGCCCTCGAGAAATTGCAAATCACAGTATTTTCTGGTTGCGTCTTTCTCATTCATTGGGGAAAAATGGGGAAAAATCTTTGTCACGATTTTTTTAATCTATAGGGACTCTCGTATAATTCCCGCGGTGTTTTACCACAGAGTTTACGTTCTCTTTAAAAACAAAGAGGCAGTAGTAGTAGGAAGAGAGCCGTACTTGTTATTTTTGAGGCTGAGGCGTGATGCTGTGGCGTGACACATCCGGTCACATGACTTCCGGCGACATCCGGGTCACTTCCTGTGACGTCACTTCTGGTCACGTGACGGCCTAGCAAGAGTTATCTGCCCCCTACATAAGACCCCATCGACTTCCAATGTTAATCTACAGCGAATGCATGTATGGGACTGGGGATTTTACTATGGGTTGTGGCACCTTGTTCCTTTGTCACGCGGTGTAGAACACGATGAGAGGGGTCTCGAAGCCAGGGGTTGACTTTCGCTGGGGTTGATAGTTCACGCAGGCCTGGGGTGGGCATGTTGGGTCCATTCTTGGGCAGTGGACAATGTTAGTCCCAACGGGGAACCCACTCATGGACATTTGCGGTTTGGGATGTGGCCCCTTGTTTTCTTCATCTCGAGCTGTTGACCACTATGTGGGGTCCCGAGGCTATGCATTGACTTTTTTGAAAAGTGCTTGATGACGCATGTGCAGTAGGCAGGCAGATCTAGGTGGACGTTTTGGGGTCTAGATGGACCCATAGTGGTCCGATTGGGTTGGTTGCGGTATCAGTTTGAAGGATTCGTGAGGGAGCGTTCAACTGGATGGGTGTGGGATGGAAGGATCGTCCATCTGCGCATGCGCGGCAGAAAAAGTGTATTCGAATGGACGTTTTGGGGCCTCGACGGACCAATAGTGGTCCGATTGGGCAGTGTGCGGTGTCATCGTGAAGCCCTCATGAAGGACCATCCGACCGAACTAGTGTATCGTCCGTTTTCAACATTCTGCGCATGCTCAAACATGGAATTTTGGGAAAAGGGCACTGGAAGGGACGTTTTGGGGTCGACATGGGCGCATATTGGTGCGAATGGTTCGCGGAGGGTATCTGTTTGAAGCTCTCGTGAGGTAGCGTCTAACCGGACTGGTGTGGAGTAAAAGTAGCGCAATGGTGCGCAGGCGCAGGCAGGGAATGGTGGCGAAAAGGTGTTGGAAAGGACGTTTTGAAGTCGAGGTGGGCCCATAGTGGGTGTACTGGGTCGAGGAGGGTATCATGTGAAGCGCTCCTCCAGGCCGATCAAGTCATGGGTGAGTGCATATTTTCACAGAAAAAAACCCCGGAGTCATAGAAATGAGAATGTTGTTGTTGTTGTTGTTGTTGTTGTTGTTGAGATAGTGTAGTCTCTCAATTTCGGGGAAGTAAAAGTCAAGTGAAGTAATCCAGTTTAGTAGTACAGAAAGCTGAAACTGTCAGGGTTAATTTTTCGGGAAATTTTCTGGGAAAACCCCTGTTCTATTTATAGATCGCTCGGGAGTAGTAGAGTAAGGGGAGTTTTAGAGGTGCATTCGAGTGCGTTTGGAAGAGATAGGGGCCTTGTTCGACTGGCTACCTGGTAGAGTTATCTGTATGTGGTGTTGGTGGTGTTGGGGATGTGGTGTGTGTGTTTGTGGTGGTGTGTGTGGTGGTGGTAGTGGTGTGTGGTGGTGGTGTTGGTGGTGGTGGTGTATGGTGGTGGTGCTGGTGGTCGCCGTGGTGTTAGTGATGTCTGTACGTATAGGTATTAACACGTGTCCTTCATTAGTCAATGAGTGAGTGAGTGAGTGAGTGAGAGTGAGTCAGTGAGGCGTGCCCAACGCCCGTCTTAACGCATTGACGCACTAGCGACGGTGAGTGAGTGAGTGAGTGAGTGAGCTAGTGAGAGTGAGTGAAAGTGAGTGAGTAAGTGAGTGAGTGGTCGTTTGTACACCATTAGCCTCAATCTGTGTCCACTTCTTGCGTCTCAACGCCATGATGTAGACAGATGAGAGAAGAAGAAGAACGACAACAAGGATGACAGGTCAATCATGTTATTATCCCCTTCAGTACATCATATCCACGCTGGGGGAGCCGCGTTGGGTATGTTTACAATTCAAGAATGCTCTTGTCCAATCAGAATCCGTCGTTTGAGAAAGTTCAATGATCGCTCAGGGTCGCTTTTGGCCTAAGCGTCGTCGGGCTGTCCAGGATACCGTTGAGGCAGCATGCCCTGAAACATGAAAGACTATAACACACTCTGCACATGTATACATGGGTACTTCATGGCGTGCACGTGTGTGACGACGTGAACTGTCCAGGCGATGGTTGAGCTTCGAGTAAGTCGTGCACGTGAACATTCAGTGTCTGCTGAATTGAACATAGACTTTGCTCGTATTGCTTTTATAGAGAGTAACGCCCGCCAACGCCTAGCTTAACGCTTTAACGCCCGGGTGAAATAGCTCAGAAGCTCTGATTTTCTAGATAATCCATGGAATTGCCACTAATTCATCGAAATGCAGTGACGCCCGTGAACGCCCGTCGCTACGTCATAATTCCCATCTCAACGCCTTAACGCCCTATCTTTACGCCTCAACGTCAGTCCCAACGCCTTAACGCCCTATCTCAACGCCTTATCTTAACGCCTTAAAGCCCTGATGCGCGCTATGATGTCACTTCCAGGAGGTGTCCAGTGATGACGTCAATGTCATCAAGAGTCAGAGGCCAATGGTCAAAATATGTGCGTGTGACTGGATTTTTGGCAATGCGTAAAGGCGTTACGATAGGGCATGAAGGCGTTAAGAGGAGGCATTAAGGCGTTAAGATAGGACATTGAGGCGTTGGGACGGGCGTTAAACCATAAAGATAGGGCGTTAAGGCGTTGAGATGGCGTTAAGGCGTAACGACGAGCGTTGACGGGCGTCACTGCATTTCGATGAATTAGTGGCAATTCCTTGGAATATCTAGAAAATCAGAGCTTCTGAGCTATTTCACCAGGGCGTTGAAGCGTTAAGCTAGGCGTTGGCGGGCGTTACTCTCCATAAAAGCGAGCGTATCCTAAAGACGAGCAAATTCAACGTTCCATTCAGCGGACACTCTAACACGATGTTCACGTGTATGACTTTCTCGAAGCCCAAACATCGCCTGGACAGTTTACGTTGTCACACACGTGCACGCCACGAAGTACCCACGCATACCTGTGCAGAGTGTGATATTCTTTAATGTTTCAGGACATGGTGCCTCAACGGTATCCTGGTCTGCCCAACGACGGTTAGGCCAAAAGCAACCCCGGCAGAAGATTGAACTTTCTCAAACGACGGATTCTGATTGGACAAGAGCATAATTGTAAACATACCCAACGCGTCTCTCCCAGCGTGGGTTTGATGTACTGGAGTGGATAATAAAATGATTGACATGTCATCCTTGTTGTTGTTGTTGTTCTTCTCTCATCTGTCTAAATCATGACGTTAAGACGCAAGGAGTGGACACAGACTGAGGCTAATGGTGTACAAACGACCTTATATGATCACTCACTCACTGACTCATTTTCACTCACTCTCACTAACTCACTCGCTCACTCACTCACTCACTCACTCACTCACCATCGTTAGTGCGTCAATGCGTTAAGACGGGCGTTGGGCACGCCTCACTCACTCACTCACTCACTCACTCACTCACTCACCCACTCACTCACCCACTCACTCATGGACTGATGAGGGACACGTGTTATCCCTGTATGTACAGACACCACTGCCACCACCACCGCAAACACACACACCACACCACCACCACCCCCCCCCCACACACAGGTAATTCTACCAGGTAGTCAGTTCGAACAAGGCCCTTATCTCCTCCAAACGCACTCCATTGCACCTCTAAAACTCCCCTTTCTCTACTACTCCCGAGTGATCTATAAATAGAACAGGGATATTCCCAGAAAATTTCTCGAAAAATTAACCCTGGGAGTTTCTGCTTTCTGTACTACTAAACTGGATTACTTCCCTTGAAGTTTACTTCCCCAAAATTGGGGGGACAACAACAACAACAACATTTTCATTTCTATGACTCAGTTTTTATTCTGTGAAAATATGCACCCAACCATGGCTTGATCGGCCTGGAGGGAGCGCTTCATATGGATACCCTCGATCCCTGACCCAGTACGCCCATTATGGGCCCACCTCGACCTCAAAACGTCCCTTCCAATACCCTTTCCCCACCATTCCCTGCCTGCGCCTGCGCCTCATTGCGCTACTTTTACTCCACACCAGTCCACGCTGAGTCCACCTCATGAGAGCTTCAAACTGATACCCCACACGACCCATTCAGACCATTATGAGACAACCTCGATCCCGAAACGTCCATTCCATTGCCCTTTTCCCACAATTCTCTGTCTGCGCATGCGCAGAATGTTGAAAACGGACGACACACTAGTCCAGTTGGAGGATCCTCCACAAGTGCTTCAAACTGATACCTCACACGGCCCAATCGGACCACCATTGGTCCGTCGCGACCCCCAAACGTCCATTCAAATACCCTTTTTCTACTGCCCCTGGCTTAGAGACCCCTCTCATCGTGTTCTACAGCGCGAGACAAACAAAACAAAGTGCCACACCCCATAGTAAAATCGACAAGAAAAAAATGACCACCCCGATCCTATACATGCATTCCCGGTAGATTAACATTGGAAGTCAATGGGGTCTTATGTATGAACAGATAACTCTTGCTGGGCCGTCACGTGACCAGAGGTGACGTCATAGGAAGTGACCCGGATGTCGTCGGAAGTCATGTGACCGGATGCGACGCCATCTGTGACGTCACACCACAGCCTTACTACTCAGCCTAAAAAATAATGAGGAATTTGCTCTCTTCCTACTATTATAAAAAAAAATACATTATATGTACAAACATAATAAATTAGCAATATACACAGATCTACACACCTCTCCCCTACTATATCTCAATCTATCATGTCTTTTTAGATAATTTTATTCTGTAAAAATAAATTAATTTTTTAACAACATCGACGAAGACACCCACGTCATGGTGCGCAAGCGCAGTCGATGAGTAGTAGAGAAAGATGGCAGTTTTAGGGGTACGTAGGGCAATAGATGGGCCATCTTGACCCTTCAATGTGTCATGGAGGTGGGTGTGGGGAATACCGCGCGCGAAATGATGTAAATAGCAGGGCGTGTATCTAGGCTGACAGACTTAACTGCCACCCCCGGGTACAATGTGTTTGAGTTAGTGAATGAGTGAAGATCGAATGGGTGAGCGAGTGACTGAGTAAGTGAGTTAGACGTGAGTGAATGAATGAATGAGTGAGTGAGTGAGGCGTGCAAGATGCCCATCTTAGTGCAGTGATGCCCTAGCGCTTCGAGAAAGATCCCCTACACCCACCTATCTATATCTAATATCTAATCTCTTAACGCTTTAACGCAATCAGATGATGGAAAGCCAGATCAACAAGAAGCATATTTCGTGGCCCATTACGGAGTAATGAATTATTACAATAATAATTCATATTATTCATAATAATGAATACGTAATATTCATTATTACGTAATGAATAAGGAATACTCGCTCATTATGAGTGAGCCGGAAATCACTCATTCACTCAACCAATCACGCTGTACCCGATACCTAAAGGGGGAGGAAAATCTGCAAGGCTGGACAGACCCATCATGTCCTGACCACTACACCCTATCGCCCAGGATACCCCCTCCCCCCCCCCCACCCCCTGCACTCCTACTTTTGACAAGCTCATGCATGGGTATAAAGTTCGCAATTCCTTGTTTGATTGGCGACATGTCATGTAAGGTACGTTTTTCCAAATTTTTCGTTCTTCCAGAATCCTATTTGTGCATCCATCCGCCAGTCACGTGACCGACCTCGACGAGCGCTTCAAATAGACACCTGGGCGACCCATATCGACCCATTCCACCCATTTAACTGTTCGTTTTTCCGATTTTTTTTGTCTTATGTCCGTTTTTCCGATTTTTTTACGAGACTTTCGGAATCCCATTTTTGCATCCACCCCACCAGTTACGTGACTGGAAGAAACCTCTCACCGGAAATGACCTAAACCGCAAGTGACGTCATCACGATTCCTCATTCAAAACCCTCAGTCCCTCCACCTCGACAAAATTTCACGTTCTACTTCTTCCATTCCCCATCCTCAATTCCAATACCCCAAAGATATGGCCCAAATAACCTCAACCGGAAGTTACATCATCACCGTTAGTGACGTATAACCCTCATTTCCTACTTCAATACCCCGTGGGGCTCTAATAGGCCTCTGCTCCTCAGAGAACTTATCGTAAGAGGCGTCTAACTGGGGCACCCGTGGGTTTTCCGGGTGTGAAAAGAAATAGGATCCCATCCGTGAGCTCCCGGGTGTTAAAAGGAATAGGACCTCACCCATGTGGTTTCCGGGTGTGGAAAGGAATAGGAACCAAACGTCGTGATATTACTGAAATAGTGTTGAGAGCGACGTTAAATCACACTCACTCACTCACTCACTCACTTCCGCCACCTCGAAAATATCACGTATTTGCCACGGCAACCTATGGTCAAAAGTCAACCCACTATAACACACTTTAACAATAGGCCTACCACAGACAATCTCAAGGTTCTAGGTGCATTTCCCCAGGTCAAAGGTCAACCTTCCCTCTGCAATCACTACACATTACCCACACGTTTTCCCCACACAAAATGCAACCCAACATGCTGTTTATATACTACTGCGGGTGCCGCTTTTCCCCCATAAAAACCTTTAATATTGTGAAAGCTGTTACAGTAAATCGAAGGAATAGTTCTAAAATCCACTAATCAGACTACAATTGTCTCGAAAACTACAAAAGTATAACCTACAATACAAATGACATGAGGATAACCGGAACAAAAACGTTTTTCACACTCCATTTATGCGAAAAGTCGAGATTTTCGACTTTTCGTGTTTTCAACTCAACATCGCCTTTTTGTGTCTTCGTATCCGAGCTTCGCCTTTTGGTAACTCAACTTCACCGTTTTTTGCCACGCACTTTCGTGTATTCGTCTTTTCGGCTTTTTAGTTTCACAGAAAGACGGGTAGAAAAGGCGAAACCGCGAATAGCCGCATCCGTCTACCATAACAATTGTCATCTTCGGCGTCGGCACGTGAAACGAATGCACGTGAAATCGAAGAAAACAGTGGCAGGGGCATTGGTCAGTGTGAAGTAAAAAGCAAACGGCACTGAACTGGGGAACGTTGATTCCCACATTTGAGGATTTTAAACAAGTTTGTTCCTTGCATGTTACATTTCCGGTGTAAAAGAAGAGAATGTCCGGTTCCTATCTTATAACATTGCGAGGATATTTTCCCCTCTAATGGCATCTCAGGTGAGACATATTTGCCTAAAGAAACATGAAAAGTGATATTGTTTCCTTCCGCACTGACAACTGAATACATGCACACCTGTAGGATCGACTTACCTTGATGGAATCATCTGCGATAAATCGCTTGTTGAAGGTTAAATATATGTCGGTATAGTTGGTTGAACCTAATTTGTGTTAACATTAACAGATCTCTTTATGTCTGAGAACGATATACTAGTAGTCATATGTTTAACTCAATAAATACTCAAGTTCTACTATAATTAAGTGGACTGCGGTATCTCAAGCTTTCCAGCTTGTCTTACTCGCGGGGATGCCCGTGTTTTAAGTATAAGATACCAATCTCCAATTTCACAGGTGTTTTTCAGCTTGACATGTATTTTATCAGCTTGCATTGTCTTGAATTTGGGGTAATAATTATGCGCTGGATGAAATTCCTTTAGGTTTTATCTAGATAGTATCTTTTTTTTTTAAATTAAGTCCCATATCCGGGATACAAATAGCCTGAATATCAAATACATTGAAAATATCCTGTGTGATCGGTACATCGGTTATCATGTTTAACATTTTCATCCGTCATCGTGTAAAACTACGTTGATTAGAAAAGTTTTACGATTTTATAATCAGGGTATGCATCGGTATCTTCCACATATTCCGTCCCAGGATTTGACACTCAGAGTACAGGATACAAAATATGCTTTGTTAATTAGTATACTATATGTGATCGTACTCATATGGTATCAGATATCTACTTGTAACAGAGCAGATCTAATGCTGTCATTTTTATAGTGCTGTTCCACTAAAATATCACGCCGTAGGCAGACATGACATCCCACTCAGTCACATTATACGGACACCGAGCGAACCATTCCTTGTTCTATCCTCTTAATGCTGAGCGTAAGTGAGAAAGTAACAGGTTCCATTTTTCAAGTCTTTTGTATGACCCGGATTGGGATTGAACCCAGTACCTACCGCTTACGGAATGCTACTACAATTACTGTGCGGCTGAGTTACCAGTATCTTATCACTGCTACTGCAGACATTATTATTTTCATTGCGGGTATAGTAAACCAAAACTACAATAAAATACTGTAAAAAAATATATTAAGAATTGTGGTTACTGTAAACTTTTACATCATATTATTTTATTACCGTGCAGAAATATAGCCAGAGGCATTTTGAGTAATACATAATAAAGAAGAAATATCTTCAAAAATTGATGGACGACCGAGTTTAAATGGGGAACGTGCAAAATGCTTATTGCATTATTAGAAGTATAGTATTCCAGTACCCCCGGCATACTCTCGCCCTACCCTATCGCGCCACACCTATGCGACCCGCTGTGTCGACCCATTCTACTGTAGGGTGCAAGCCTGGCCCATGGAATCTCAGGCAGTGAAAACCCCATAGTGAAAACCCCAGGTCTCTCGCCCCACCCTATCCCGCGCCACACCTATGCGACCCGCTGTGAGTGAGTAAAGCGGAGTAGGAGGAGGAGTAGGACACGCCACGGATTACACCAGTATAGTGATTCTTTGAAGTATTTAATTGCGCAGGAGTAATTGGCTGAGCAGATTTTGCAGGTGTAACCTATTGGATCTATTTACCATCCGTTTTGTTTCTTTCTCAACTGAGAACTGAATGAAATCAGCTGTTATAACGCAGCAGGTGATGCAGATATCCCTGCAGAATAATGGCAGATCATCTTGTGAGAGATATCACACTAATTTCTGACAGAAACTCGATCTGACCCAGGACGCCCATGTAGAGAGGAGCGTTACGCCCTCTGTAAGAGGAAAGGTCTGGTCGGCTTTCCGCAACACTGACACTGTGACGTAGTTAAAGATTCATAGCGTCTCAATTCCCTCATCGCTATGCCGACAACGCATACTTTTCTATGGTGATTTACAAACATAATTACCGCGCACTTACCTTTACCTTCGCGCACTATTGGACATCATTTTCATCAAAAAGACGAAAAGTCATGAAGCATGCCAGCCATAGACAGCCTCTCACACACGTCGGACAAAACTGTCAAATTTTGTTTATAATATTCGTTCCAGTTCCCATGCTGACAAAACAAAGTTTTTTTGGTTGTTTTTTTACCCAGTGTCTTTTGTGGGGCATACGGTTTGATTACTGGCACGCTTTCTACGGTATTTTCTGGGGTTTCGGGTAGGCCTAGAGATGTACTGGCGTCATCCGAGGATATTGTCATGTGTTGAGGGGTTTTCGGTCCCAAGCTTTTCTTGGGCACGATTATCTTTCATAAGCCTGTAGAAAGTTACGAAAGATAGAGCCACGGCACTGTAGCTCATCTGGCTGTAACTGGCGAAAGTAGCTGCACAAATTTTTTACTAAAGAACTGCAACAGATGAGTTTCTAACTTGTGTTGCCCCCCTGAACACTAAATGATCCATGCAGTAATTTCCTGAGATTTCATGATGAAGTTTCATGGGAAATTCAAGATGCGGCCATATTGGATTTTCGAAATGGACCAAAAAATGTATCTTGCATAACTGGACCACAAGGGCAACCTGCGTACCCAATTTGACAAAGATCCATGTAGTAATTTCCTGAGAATTCACGATGATAAAATTTCATTGGGAAATTCAAGATGGCTGCCTGGTGGCCATATTGGATTTTCGAATCGGTCCAGAAAAGGCATCTTGCACAACTAGACCTCGAGGGGAACCTGTGTATCAAATTTGAGAAAGATCAATTAGTAGTTCCTGAGAAATCGCGATAACAAAGTTTCATGGGGAAATCCAAGTTGGCCGCCTGGTGGTCATATTGAATATTCAAACTGGACTAAAGTACACATGCTGTACAACTAGACCCAAAGGGGAATCGGTGTACCAAATTTGAGAAAGATCCATGAAGTAGTTACCGAAAAATAATGACAAGATTTCACTGGCAAGTTCGAGATGCATGACCGCCATGCAGCCAAATTTAAAATCATATCGACATCGCATGAACACATTCTGGTGTACTCATTGGGGGAAACATGCATGCCAAGTTTCAGCTTAATCGGTCAAGTGGTTTCAGAGAAGAAGATGTTTACGGACGACGCACGACTAACGACGGACGACGGACAATCAGGCCATGGCATTAGCCCATCGGGCCTTCGGCCCAGATGAGCTAAAAAGGAAGGAGAGACTAGAATAAAGTTCTAGAGTGTATAACTCTCTTCAAGCATTATATGGGAAATTTTAAAGAATGTTTAATTGTGGAACAACTGGACTTCAGTCAAGAAAAACACAGCTAGAGTGCGTGTAGAAGAAATATGCTGAAAATATGGCGAATGGCAGCTATCTACTCCCTCATCACTAACTGATCCCCAAGACCCATCCTCCACCCTGATTCCTCAACGTTTCAGGGACCATTTTCCCCACTACTGCCCGTCGCTGTACAAAGTCACTTTGACCTGTGCTTCGTCTTCGTCGGCGTCGGGCCTTACAACAGACTGGTATATTCTGAATAAGAAGCTGCACCCCGTTAACATTCACCTCGTTTTACTACGAGTCGTTTTCTTACACGTGCCCGTCACACGGGTCACTGGCACATTACTTTGGGCAACTTGATTTCTAGCACACTGGAATATAGCTAGAACTAATTGTCTAAGTTCACCGCTATGTTATTTGAGTTGGACGCGATAGCTTAGATATGATAGCCGCCACCTTGCAACGGTACTTCCATTGAAACTGGCTCCTACCGTAGCAAGGCGGCGGCTATCATATCTAAGCTACCACGTCGAACCCAAATAACATAGCGGTGAATTTAGTATTCAGATCTAGAATATAGCATGTACAAATCAGAAGGTGTCGGTGTTTAATATGTTTTTTGAGTTATTCAATTGGACAAATTTTATTGCAAAATTTGCATGATGCTATTATCATCCCATCGGGTTCTCCAGTGTTTCTTCTCCGCCGTTTCACCCTATTCAGTGTCAAGCTATATTTTCTCTTCCTGACAGCGCGTGTTCCTGGAATAAGAAATGGTCTTTTTGTATGACTTATTCTCTCGAAAATACATGATAGAAGATTTTTTCTACATGACAGTGGGATACCAGTAACTCACATGGAACTAGAAATATAGAGCAAGTGATACACACTCAGAAACTGGAATCTTCTGGAATGCATCTCACAGAACTCACTCTCAGAAAGCGATCATTCCACAAAATATGATCCCATACAGCCTGTCATCTCACGTATGATTCTTTAATATATTTACATCACGTTTATGGTCTCATTGGTTGGCCATTCACATAAAAAACATTCACCGAGAGGCGACGAAGCAGTGTTGTCGAAAGTGACTGTTACTCCTGACATCGGCGTTACAATATCCTACATTCATAGTGCGAACCTCCCTGCAAACGGGTTACATTCGCCAAATATTTAAACCCATGAATGAGCGTTTAATTACGTAGGCCACTATTGAACAACGTTCTGCATATGATAACACCATCGATATATTTCATATGCCTGAAAACTAAAGCTCTCGGTGGTCTCAGTTTCTTTAAATCACTATTTTTCTGTCCAATATGGCACGTTTGATTCGCTCTGGCAAATGTAGTGCCCGAGTTGTACACGTTCTCTCGGTCATATGCATTATGAAATACATTGTATGAAAGTGTATCCCGAATCTATATTGGTATGGGCCTTCAACGCAAAATATCGGGCAAGATTATCGCCCGTAATAATCATAATACACGCGATCATTTCTCACCCTGGTCACCGATAGCTGACATTTTCCTCGCAACATCGTAGTATACATCCATCCCAGAATGCACTTTCCTCTCTCAGAGGGTTGTTTGCCCTCCCACCGTGATGATGGCAAAGAATGAAGTCGCCAGCCTTGGACACGAACCAGCTATCGAGTATTATCCGGTTCCTATGTGATAAGCCTAACATCCGGAGCTTCTATTTAACCAAATCACATACTAAATAAGCACACTGGCCATGAGGAGATTTGGTCAGAAGAAATTGATTTTATGCAATTCCATTAGTTTAAAACCGCCAGTTGTCACTCAATTACATGAAATAGCGTCAGTGGTTACGTAACTCTCCGCATTTCGGTTGTGACCGTCATATACGAGGCTACACAGAAGAAGGCTGAAGAAAAGCCCACAGAACGGAAGAGTGTCTAGCCAAAGCGAGCTTATACCACTCCAAAAGTATAATTCTCACTCTAGTGTCAAATTTACGCTGTAAAAAGAAAAGCCAACGAAACGTCTTTATTTAGAGCCAATACCTCTGATACGGTACCAGGATGATGGCATTTGCCAATTTACAGCAATTATTATCACGCCACCACCGGAAGTGATATCTTCACCGGAGTAACGTAATCACCGCAACCTGTAACCATCTGGGTAATCTATACGCGGTAAGACTGATCCTGGGATGGTGTGTATCCATTTTCAGGCTACTTTCGGCAACTGCAAGAGGGAATTTCCAGAAATCAATACCACGTGACTTTGTCAGCCAATCAGCTAAAGTCTACCGACGTAACCCCAACGTAACCCGCTATTTTCGAGTCATGTGATGTCCTACTTGTTCAAAATTACAGATCTACCACACCTCTTGGATGATACGAAAGTTATTCATACCTATATATATATATTTTGTAAGCCCAGGCAATATCTGTTTCTGAAGTGGTATGAAAACCTCTAATTTATCAGATTTATCGAGTCTGTTCTCCGCCGGATGAAGGCCGAACAGAATACGGTAAAGAACCGGATATCGCTCCGCGATAATGGAGACACACGATTCGCAATCCATCTTATGGATGGCGAAGTGTACGCAAATGGTAATCACCGGAGTCAGATAATCACCGGAAATGACGTCAGAAGGTCAAAGGCCACACTCTGAAAAAAAGAGCCCATGAAATGTTTTTGAGTCTACACTACACTACTAATTACCTCCATTTTTCCTACACTTGATAATAAACCCTCTTGCCAAAGAAATAGGTCAGATTGAGGTGTAACTGTCAAACGAGGTATTGACGCGGCGGATTCACATCGGCGTTTTCATCATGAATGCTCCAATTCATGATTTTACAAACCATGATCATATTTTGACCATGTTTGTATAGCTACAAAACTGATTTAAACAGAATGTGTTGAATCAGTGAGAGCACAATTAGTCAGAGCTCGTTGGTGCGTCTCCCAGTCGTATATACAAACAGTAGTCATTGTTCAACAAATACACATACAATATGTACATATTACGATGCATTTATGGCAGGATACTGTATATGATGAGTGATAATGTAAAAGAATAAACATTCTGGAGAAATTAGTTCGGCTTAAATAAGTCGTTTCATTTATATGCTGTTCTGTTGAAACGTAGTATTAGACGAGAGAAGTGTCATTGGTCAGAAACTGAAAAAATATTTCATTTCCATCTGGTCGCGACAATCATCAGAGTAGTATAGAAAACCCTTTTAAAGCCTCATTGACTTCATTATTTGTTCCCCCGGGGAGGATTTGAGGAGGAACTTGGTCACGTGACGATCATGTGATCGTTGGGGGAAAATCACCTCCAACACAGAAGAGTTCCAATCTAGGGGAGGTAACTCCGGGTCACTATAGTTCCGGCAAAGGGCCCCTGGGCATGTATTCTTCCGCGGTGATGCGGTCTGGCGGTGATGCGGTCGCGGGAAAAAGCTTCCGCGGAGAAAAAGTAGTCCCCACACTTCAAATACGCTGCATGGTCCGATTGGGTCGAGTGAGTTATCAAACTGAAGCATTCGTGAAGGGGCATCCAGTCATGGGTGGGTGCATGTAAAATTAGAATTTTTTCCCGTAACTATAAAAAGCGGAACACGGACTTTACCCCTAAAATAGGGGAAAACACCTATCAATCCTAGCCAAAAGGGCTAATATCGGTCTCCCGGTTTATTGGGACCTGCCTATCAAGTCAATGGGGTGGGTGCATGTAAAATTAGGATTTTTCCCCGAAACTATAAAAAGCGGAATACGGACTTTACCCCTAAAATAGGGGAAAACACCTATCAACTCTAGCCAAAAGGGCTAATATCGGTCCCCGGGCTTATTGGGGCCTGCCTATCAAGTCAATGGGGTGGGTGCATGTAAAATTAGGATTTTTTTCCCGAAACTATAAAAAGCGGAATACGGACTTTACCCCTAAAATAGGGGAAAACACCTATCAACTCTAGCCAAAAGGGCTAATATCGGTCCCCGGGCTTATTGGGGCCTGCCTATCCAGTCAATGGGGTGGGTGCATGTAAAATTAGGATTGTTTTCCGAAAATATAAAAAGCGGAACTCGGACTTTACCCCTACAATAGGGGTCTGTATTATACAATATAAGGGAAAATGCCTGTATGGGGGGAGGGGTGGTTAAATTTTTTTGTGGGCTTTACTATGGCTTGTGGGGTCTCGTTTTTCTCGTCTCGCCAAGAAAATGACAATGGGAAGGGTCCCGGGGCGAATCGGTGAAATTTTTGAGAAAAGTACCGGGTAGGCCTGTATATAGGCCTATAGGCTGGCTATATCGGGGTATAGGTTCAACCTGGGAAATTCACACACGTTCATTGTGATATGGGTTGCTTGGATTTGTTTTTCACGTCTAGTCATTTAGAACACGATGGGAAGGGTCTCGGAGCGCAACGGTGAAATTTTGGAAAAGTACCATATAGCCCATATAGTCCCATACTGGCTATATGGGGGTATAGGTTCAACCTTGGAAATTCACACACGTTCATTGTGATATGGGCTGTTTGGATTTGATTTTCACGTCTCGTCATTTAGAACACGATGGGAAGGGTCCCGGAGCGAAACGGTGAAATTTTTGGAAAAGTTCACCGAGGCCTGGGTAGGCCCATAGGCCTATACTGCATGGCTATGGGGGTATAGGCCCATACGGGGTGGACGTTTTGGGGTCTAGGTGCGCCCCTAATGATCCTATGATGTCGTATGAGGTCTTATTTTGAAGCTCTCGTGGAGGAGCATGCGACTGGACTAATGGTTCGTCCGTTTTCAATAGTCTGCGCATGCGCAGTCTGGCCGTAGTATAGAAAGCAGGCATGTTGGGGGGTATGTGGGTGTGTGTTTAGGGTAGAGATGGACCGCTATGGATCCGAATGGGTCGTGGAAGGTGTCAAAGTGAAGCTTGTGTGGGTTAGAGTCAGAATGGCGTGTTTTTAAGTGCAAGTCGCTTCAATCTGCGCATGCGCAGTTGGTTGTAGTAAGTAAAGTGACCATTTTGGGGCAGTACAGGAAGGTATTTGGGGTCGAGATGGACCATCCTTGGTCCGAATGCGTCCTGGAAGGTGTCATCTTGTAGCTCTCGGGGTGTAGACCCCGATTTGAGGGCTGCCCACGTCACCTGTGACGTCATCGGTGACGTCATCAGTACGAGTAGTAGCGAAAGTGGGCATTTTAGGGCAGTGAAGGAAGGTATTTGGGGTAGAGAGGGACCATCTTTGGTCCGAATGTGTCTAGGGAAGTGTCATGTTGTAGCTCTCGGGGTGTACATCCCGATTTGAGAGATGTCCGCGTCACCTGTGACGTCATCGGTGACGTCATCAGTAGGAGTAGTAGCGAAAGTGGACAATTTGGGGCAGTGAAGGAAGGTATTTGGGGTAGAGAGGGACCATCCTTGGTCCGAATATGTCTAGGGAAGTTTCATGTTGTAGCTCTCGGGGTGTACATCCCGATTTGAGGGATGTCCACAGCATCTGTGACGTCATCGATGACGTCATCAGTACGAGTAGTAGCGAAAGTGGACATTTTGGGGCAGTGAAGGAAGGTATTTGAGGTAGAGATGGACCATACTTGGTCCGAATGCGTCGTGGGAGGTGTCATGTTGTAGCTCTCGGGGTGTACACCCCGATTTGAGGCATGTCCGCAGCATCTGTGACGTCATTGGTGACGTCATCAGTACGAGTAGTAGCGAAAGTGGGTATTTTGGGGCAGTGAAGGAAGGTATTTGGTGTAGAGATGGACCATCCTTGGTCCGAATGCGTCGTGTGAGGTATCATCTTGTAGCAACGCCCGCCAACACCAAGCTCAATGATTCAACGCCCTGGTGAAATAGCTCTTAAACGCTAGTTGTGACGTCACACTATTGTTGAAAGTGTACATTATTTTTCACGAATGTACAGCAAGTGTACATTCTTTTTCACGAATGTACAGCAAGTGTACATTCTTTTTCTGGAAAGAAACGCGTCCGTCAGGTAACGCATGTAAGAAGACACGAACGACTAGTAAATGGGGCAATATCGATGTCGGTCTCCTGAAATGTACAATGACAAACCCAAACAGCACTGCAACAAGCGAATTGAACTTATTCAATTCAGCCGGAACTAACAGGTGGAATTAAGTAATGTTCTGTAGGAAAAAAAAGTAGACGATCGAAAAAACACAACCCAGAAAGATACCATGCCGAATACAATGTAATAAATGTGCAAATTGCATATACATCTAGGAATGGCATAAGCCTTTAACTCCGAAAAGTGTTCTATTTATGTTAACGGTTATTGTGACATGTGGAATACGGGTATCGAAGAGTCGTCCAGTCGCGAACTGTAGTTTCTCTACATTCGGTGACGATTTCTTTTTGTGAGCGCCTTCTGATATACATACATTAAAACACCGACTGCCTCAAATATAGGTCTAATCTTTGGTTGTCGCCTGCTGGACATTGATTGCAGACTAAGCAGTCAAAATATGACGCGTCTGTACATCGTAACACATTAATTTTCTGTCGTACGTATATGTGTGGGTACAAGTGAAATGTGTACCGGTAAAGGTGAATTCCTGTCAGACATTCCGTTAATTATGGGCCTGGTATGAGATCATGCGTATCGACATATGGATATGTAATTTGTATGTCTGCATGTTTTGCTTCATATGCGTTTCACGTAATGTAGATTGTGACACGTATATATCAATTACATATAATTTTTTGTTACAAATCTTTGTAACGATAACGTGAGAGTTTCGGACCAGTCAAACGGGTTGTGGAAGTTTTGTTTCGTGTGCAAATATGTTGTTTTGTCCTGAAACAACCTCGATGTGTTACACAATACGGCCATTGTGTAAGTTTTTTATCGCCTTCGATATCGAGGAACGATTTTTCTGTGTTGAATAGATAAACAGCAGCCCCGGTAGGCGTATGCGTAAATTCCTTCCCATGTAATGGACTGTCCATCATGTAGGACGCCGTCAAATCGGGCACAGTGTGCGTACTTGGCCCTTTGCAGTTCTTGTTCGAATGGTTCCACACATGTAATTACCTGGGCATATATCATGGCAATTTGTTCGGTTTGACATAGCTCATTTCATTCTTCGTGTAAGACGAAGAAGTAAATACATTATCGTTGGACTAACGTTTAAGTCGGAGAAAGACCTCGTAACTGTACATTCATGAAAAAGAATCGACTCGGCGCTTCGCGCCTCGTCGATTCTTTTTCACGAATGTACAGTTACTCGGCCTTTCTCCTTTACAGAAGCTCTGATTTTCTAGATATTCCATGGAATTGTCACTCATTCTTCGAAATGCTGTGACGTCGGTCGTTACGCCTTAACAGACCGGAGAGAGTACAACAACAACAACAAGGATGAGCCATGAGAGAACAACAACAAGAAGAAGTTTTTTCATATAGTTTATTCTCCCCAATGTTACATCATACACACGCTGGGAGAGCCGCGTTGGGTATATTTACAATTCAAGAAGACTCTTGTTCAATCAGAGGCCACCATTTGCATTTGTCATATTCGTTCCTGTCCGTTAGATGTATTCTTGTCCAATCAGAAGTCTCCATTTCAGAAAGTTCCATCTTCGGCCATGTTCGCGCCGAACCGTTTATTCTAATCATCGTCGGACAGGCCAGGATACCGTTGAGGCAACATATCCTCAGGTAGTTGTTTGTGCATTCTGAGTATCTATTAGTGCATGGGTGAATACATTCACCCGATGGGAAGATTCCGTAATTTGGTCACGAAGAACGTAACATTGGTCACCCTCTCTACGACCCACTTGGTGTTGGGGCGCTGTTCATAGGCCCATTGCAAGACATCCAATTGGTCCACTTGGTCCAGCACGGGCTTTAGCGATGTCCGGTTAATGATGTAAACGGTTGGTCAAATACCCGGATGTTACTGCTCGGGTAAAAGTATCGGACTTGATCTGTCTCCTTATGCTGCAGTACATAACCAAACGCCAGATTTAATTTGAAGGACGTAGCTTGGTCATTGAAGATGGATTCCACGTAGTTGCGCAGAGACGGGTGAGGCCAGTCAGTCGGAAATTGTAGATATCTTGAATAGGGCGATGACGGTGGAAACAGTGCCGTATCATGGGCCAATGGCGCCGATAGATGTCACTCACTGGATGGGCGTCCTGTAAGAGATCGCTGGGAACATCCACCGCATCTTCCAGAAAATGTTCATTGTTGTCAGGAGTATGACTGGGAACAGTAATGCTAGGGACCGGCTGGATATCTAGGCTCTTCTGAACTGTGGGTATAGGCGGGCTCTCCGTGATCGCATCACCAGTGGCATTCGTCTCCCCGGGCTCATCTTCACTAGGTCTGATCCTCATGGGTGCCTCTTTAGTGGAAAGTTGTCGCTCATACCGTAGAGACGGGGTAATGAATCAAACGTTGGTGCTGTCTTAACTGACTGGGTCGTTTGAAGAGTTGACCACAATCGTTACATTGTACCGTCACACCCTCGTGGAGTGCCCTCTCATGGCGCAGTAAATTATCCTCCCGATTGAATGGCCGTACGCAGATTATACAAGTATACCATGCATCGTTGTGGGAGGTAGCCTCATGACGTCGTAAACTTTCTATACGAGTAAACTGCTTCTGGCAAGTTGTGCAAGAGAACATATCGGCTGTGGATCTGGAAATGATGAATGCCGTAAAAATTCCTACTTTTATACGTTTTTTCGTGACATTCGTGTCTTTTCGGCAGCCTCCGTGTCTCTTCGGTCACCTCCGTGTCTTTTCGGTGACGTCCGTGACTATTCGGGCACCTCCGTGTCTCTTCGGTAGCCTCCGTGTCTTTTCGGCAACCTCCGTGTCTCTTCGGTCACCTCCGTGTCTTTTCGGTGACGTCCGTGACTCTTCGGGCACCTGCGTGTCTCTTCGGTAACCTCCGTGACATCTTCGGTCACCTCCGTGACATCTTCGGTAACCTCCGTGTCTCTTCGGGCACCTCCGTGACATCTTCTGTCACCTCCGTGTCTCTTCGGTCACCTCCGTAACTATCCGGCTGTTCAGGTGTAAACCCCGATGTACCCGTATGGAACACACAGCTAAAGGACCCGGATAGAAGTACCCGCATGTAGGCGCGGACGTCATTGACAAGAGCCCGGATGTACAAGAACCCGGATGTACCCGGATGTAAAAGTCCCCGGATGTAAAAGTCCCCGGATGTTTACGAATGTTCCACCATTCCGGATTTCTATCAGGTCCATGTCCAGAAGCTCTCATGTCCTGCATGTGAATAGTCATATTGTGTGTGTATGCATGTGTGTATGCGTCTGTGTGTGTGTGTGTGTGCGTGTATGTACGTGAGGGTGCACACACACACGCATACACACACACGCGTAAACACACTCGCAAGCACACACATACACACACAGAGGCATACATACACATACACACGCACATGCACGCACACACACACACACGCCTACACACAAGCACACACACACACACGCATTCACGTACACACAGACGCATGCACACGTACATACACGCACACACACACACACACACAGACGCATACACACATGCATACACACACAATATGACTATTCACATGCAGGACATGAGCGCTTCTGGACATGGACCTGATAGAAGTCCGGAATGGTGGAACATTCGTAAACATCCGGACACGTTTACATCCGGGGACTTTTACATCCGGGTACATCCGGGTTCTTTTACATCCGGGCTCTTGTCAATGACGTCCGCGCCTACATCCGGGTACTTCTACCCGGGTCCTTTAGCTGTGTGTTCCATACGGGTACATCGGGGTTTACACCTGAACAGCCGGATAGTTACGGAGGTGACCGAAGAGACACGGAGGTGACCGAAGATGTCACGGAGGTGCCCGAAGAGACACGGAGGTTACCGAAGATGTCACGGAGGTCACCGAAGAGACACGGAGATGACCGAAGATGTCACGGAGGTTACCGAAGAGACACGGAGGTGCCCGAAGAGTCACGGACGTCACCGAAAAGACACGGAGGTGACCGAAGAGACACGGAGGTTGCCGAAAAGACACGGAGGTTACCGAAGAGACACGAATGTCACGGAAAAACGTATAAAAGTGGGAATTTTTACGGCATTCATCATTTCCAGATCCACAGCCGATATGTTCTCTTGCACAACTTGCCAGAAGCAGTTTACTCGTATAGAAAGTTTACGACGTCATGAGGCTACCTCCCACAACGATGCATGGTATACTTGTATAATCTGCGTACGGCCATTCAATCGGGAGGATAATTTACTGCGCCATGAGAGGGCACTCCACGAGGGTGTGACGGTACAATGTAACGATTGTGGTCAACTCTTCAAACGACCCAGTCAGTTAAGACAGCACCAACGTTTGATTCATACCCCGTCTCTACGGTATGAGCGACAACTTTCCACTAAAGAGGCACCCATGAGGGTCAGACCTAGTCAAGATGAGCCCGGGGAGACGAATGCCACTGGTGATTTGATCACGGAGAGCCCGCCTATACCCACAGTTCAGAAGAGCCTAGATATCCAGCCGGTCCCTAGCATTACTGTTCCCAGTCATACGCCTGACAACAACGAACATTTTCTGGAAGATGCGGTGGATGTTCTCAGCGATCTCTTACAGGACGCCCATCCAGTGAGTGACATCTATCGGCGCCATTGGCCCATGATACGGCACTGTTTCCACCGTCATCGCCCTATTCAAGATATCTACAATTTCCGACTGACTGGCCTCACCCGTCTACGCAACTACGTGGAATCCATCTTCAATGACCAAGCTACGTCCTTCAAATTAAATCTGGCGTTTGGTTATGTACTGCAGCATAAGGAGACAGATCAAGTCCGATACTTTTACCCGAGCAGTAACATCCGGGTATTTGACCAACCGTTTACCATCATTAACCGGACATCGCTAAAGCCCGTGCTGGACCAAGTGGACCAATTGGGTGTCTTGCAATGGGCCTATGAACAGCGCCCCAACACCAAGTGGGTCGTAGAGAGGGTGACCAATGTTACGTACTTCGTGACCAAATTACGGAATCTTCCCATCGGGTGAATGTATTCACCCATGCACTGATAGATACTCAGAATGCACAAACAACTATCTGAGGATATGTTGCCTCAACGGTATCCTGGCCTGTCCGACGATGATTAGAATAAACGGTTCAGCGCGAACATGGCCGAAGATGGAACTTTCTGAAATGGAGACTTCTGATTGGGCAAGAATACATCTAACGGACAGGAACGAATATGACAAATGCAAATGGTGGCCTCTGATTGGACAAGAGTCTTCTTGAATTGTAAATATACCCAACGCGGCTCCCCCAGCGTGGGTATGATGTAACATTGGAGAGAATAAACTACAGTGAAACCTGAGAACTCCGACCACTGGAAACACCGGAACCTTGTCAACACCGACCAAACTCTCCGGTCCACTTTTTCTCCAATGTTAATTGCCTATACCAAGACCCTGAATACACCGGAACCTGTCCCCATCGGAACCGACCGTGTTTTTAAATGCAAACCTATCTAAACAATGTTAATTGGCCCTGAAAACACCGACGCTGCATGCTATCCGACCGACTGACAACTCACGCACCAGGAGGTCGGTCGGCCGTCGACTCGGCTATAATCCGCTTAGAACATTCAGCACGCCCAAACATGTAGCAGTCAATTACACGAGGTGTTTGTTTGTCTTTGTCTTTCTTCCGTTAACTCACTATAGTATAGTAAATACTGATCCTAGGGGGCCAAACCTGCAATAACACTGGTGAAAACCCAGACTCCCTCGTGGCCGGTTATTCCCCGTCAGACATATTTAACTGTGACGAGACTGGTTTGTTTTTCTGTGCAATGCCGGACAAGACACTCGGAAGAAAAAGGGAGAGTACAAGTGGTGTAAATCCAATCCGCAATCCGCAAATCCAGGCCATGACGAGCATAACAGATGATATGATCGTGAAAGAGCAGAGCAGGAAAGAGCAATCCACGTTCGATAGGTTTTTCACTAAATGTTAAAGTGCTACAACTGACAATTATTACATGTATTCAAATATTTAAGTTCATTATATTATTATATTGGCGTATTTATATATTTCGCATTGTGCTGACTTGAGTGCTATAGCCAGACGCCAAAATCATCAACCCTGAGAAAACCGACACACTGTCAAAACCGACATATTTCTTCGGTCCCGTGCAAGGTCGGTGTATCCAGGTTTCACTGTATATGAAAAAACTTTTTGTTGTTGTTGTTCTCTCATGGCTCATCCTTGTTGTTGCTGTTGTACTCTCTCCGGTCTGTTAAGGCGTAACGACCGACGTCACAGCATTTCGAAGAATGAGTGACAATTCCATGGAATATCTAGAAAATCAGAGCTTCTGAGCTATTTCACCAGGGCGTTGAATCATTGAGCTTGGTGTTGGCGGGCGTTGCTACAAGATGACACCTCACACGACGCATTCGGACCAAGGATGGTCCATCTCTACACCAAATACCTTCCTTCACTGCCCCAAAATACCCGCTTTCGCTACTACTCGTACTGATGACGTCACCAATGACGTCACAGATGCTGCGGACATGCCTCAAATCGGGGTGTACACCCCGAGAGCTACATCATGACACCTCCCACGACGCATTCGGACCAAGTATGGTCCATCTCTACCCCAAATACCTTCCTTCACTGCCCCAAAATGCCCACTTTCGCTACTACTCGTACTGATGACGTCATCGATGACGTCACAGATGCTGTGGACATCCCTCAAATCGGGATGTACACCCCGAGAGCTACAAGATGAAACTTCCCTAGACACATTCGGATCAAGGATGGTCCCTCTCTACCCCAAATACCTTCCTTCACTGCCCCAAAATGCTCACTTTCGCTACTACTCGTACTGATGACGTCATCGATGACGTCACAGATGCTGTGGACATCCCTCAAATCGGGATGTACACCCCGAGAGCTACAACATGACACTTCCCTAGACACATTCGGACCAAAGATGGTCCCTCTCTACCCCAAATACCTTCCTTCACTGACGTAAAATGCCCACTTTCGCTACTACTCGTACTGATGACGTCACCGATGACGTCACAGGTGACGTGGGCAGCCCTCAAATCGGGGTCTACACCCCGAGAGCTACAAGATAACACCTTCCAGGACGCATTCGGACCAAGGATGGTCCATCTCGACCCCAAATACCTTCCTGTACTGCCCCAAAATGGCCACTTTACTTATTACAACCAACTGCGCATGCCTGAATTGACGCGACTTGCACTTAAAAACACACCATTCTGACTCTAACCCACACAAGCTTCACTTTGACACCTTCCACGACCCATTCGGACCCATAGCGGTCCATCTCTACCCAAACACACACCCACATACCCCCAACATGCCTGCTTTCTATACTACGGCCAGACTGCGCATGCGCAGACTATTGAAAACGGACGAACCATTAGTCCAGTCGGATGCTCCTCCACGAGAGCTTCAAAATAAGACCTCATACGGCATCATAGGATCATTAGGGGCTCACCTAGACCCCAAAACGTCCACCCCGTATGGGCCTATACCCCCATAGCCATGCAGTATAGGCCTATGGGCCTACCCAGGCCTCGGTGGACTTTTCCAAAAATTTCACCGTTTCGCTCCGGGACCCTTCCCATCGTGTTCTAAATGACGAGACGTGAAAAACAAATCCAAACAGCCCATATCACAATAAACGTGTGTGAATTTTCAAGGTTGAACCTATACCCCCATATAGCCAGTATGGGACTATATGGGCTATATGGTACTTTTCCAAAAATTTCACCGTTGCGCTCCGAGACCCTTCCCATCGTGTTCTAAATGACTAAACGTGAAAAACAAATCCAAGCAACCTATATCACAATGAACGTGTGTGAATTTCCCAGGTTGAACCTATACCCCCATATAGCCAGCCTATAGGCCTATATACAGACCTCGGTGACTTTTCCCAAAAATTTCACCGATTCGCTCCGGGACCCTTCCCATTGTCATTTTCTTGGCGAAACGAGAAAAACGAGACCCCACAAGCCATAGTAAAGCCCACGAAAAAAATTGACCATCCCCATACCCCATACAGGCATTTTCCCTTATATTGTATAATACAGACCCTATTGTAGGGGTAAAGTCCGTGTTCCGCTTTTTTTATAGTTTCGGGAAAAAATCCTAATTTTACATGCACCCACCCCATTGACTTGATAGGCAGGCCCCGATAAGCCCGGGGACCGATATTAGCCCTTTTGGCTAGGTTGATAGGGGCTTTCCCCTATTTTAGGGGTAAAGTCCGTGTTCCGCTTTTTATATTTTCGGGGAAAAATCCTAATTTTACATGCACCCACCCCATTGACTTGATAGGCAGGTCCCAATAAGCCCGGGGACCGATATTAGCCCTTTTGACTAGGGTTGAT
>JAVTVY010053965.1:0-31228 GCA_036873755.1 Hanleya hanleyi
AGGTCTAGTATGCCTTCCGGTCTCAATTGCTAGTCTGTGGTCGCTGAGACGTAATTTTGAGAAGAACTGTCGAGCTGGAGATTGTCTGCTGCATATACTCCACAGTGGTTTGATCAGCAGTGGATGTCTCCGTCGATGTTATTGTTGTTGTTAATAAAAATATGTTTTTCTTTTCAAGAATATAATTATTTTCAACCTTTTCGTACACCATGACAGTGGATATCATAAAATGAGGTTATAGAAGAGTAGAGTTATGTACACCGGTGTAGGTCGTATAAAACGCATTTTTATAATATCCGTTGTCATTGCGGTTCGTGAAAAGTTGGGAAGTAATTATATTCTTGAAATAAAACAAAAACAAAAACAAAAAAATTATAAACAACAACATCGAGGAAAACACCCGCTGCTAATCAAGCCGTCCCAGCGCTAACCTTTTATTTTCTCTTTTTCTCAAGGTAGCTGCAAAATTTCGGTTATGGACGATTCCTTTACTCATCATAACTGCGTAACTCCAGATATTGACCTTTGTTCTCAGCATGACTGCGCAACTACAGTGATGGGCCATATTCATTTTACTCATCGTAACTGCTTAACTCCAGCGCACAGGCCCTCGAAACAAAAGGGTTTTTTTTAGGGCGGGGGGTGGGGGGTGGGGTTGTTGGGCTATTTATTTTGGCATGAATTTCTTGTGCATTTATAAAATATTTACCAGCAATATTGTAATGAAGCATCAAATCGTAGTTTATTGTTTGTCAAACTGCATGTGTCTCTGTCCCAATTCCATTTCAACGGTACCATTCTCAGCTTTACAGTCCATTTAAAATCAACGAGTGAAAACAGTTGAATAATGGTTTGATTTTGCAGAAGTACCAAATTGATCTACCTGCACTTATTTAATAAAGCCGATAATTAATATACATATACTTTTTATGCTAATTTTTGTTTGAGAGCATATTGTAAACCTTTTCTTTTCATTTATCCCAACAGTTTATTCACATCCATATTGTGTGCTGTGACATATGTATGCCACAAACACCCTTTGAAGTGTAATGCAGTTTCAAGTCCAGGTGGTAGGTATCCTACTACATGTATTATTACTGATGTATTATGGCAGGACATTAGTATTTTAAAAATCTTCAAGTCTGCACATACACCATCGGATTTCTTTTGACGAAAAATAATTTGCTTGTTAATTACAACGCATATAAGGGAAGTGGGAAGAGGCGCCGACATACTGACAGAGCCACGTGACTTCACAGTATAGTCCTCCGGTTAACCTATTCTAAAGCACATACCAAGAATCTAACGATGTGTTGTCTCTTTGGTACGCTTTTATTGTACCTGTTCATGTGGCAACTTGGATGACATGACCATACGGCCCCTAGCACCGGCATAAGCGGTATTAGATTCCTACCTGGGGGACCGAAAACAATGTGTAACATGGAAAGGAACCACGTCAGAGTTGAAAGGAGTAGATATTGGAGTCCCCCACGTGTTAAGGGTCTATTTTGGGATCGTTATTTTTTATTTTGTATATCATTGTCTCACTTACTCCAATTTAGACTTATATGCTGATGACAGCTCGCAATCTTGTAGTGGTAAACATGTATCGGAAATAGAGACAAAACTGAACACAGACCTAGAAAATATTAACAAATGGGTGTGTATAAACAAACTGAGCTTGAATCTGTTGAAAACAAAGTGTATGCTCATAGGATCCACACAGACGATAGTGAGGTCACTTCTTTTGTCAATAAGCTTGAACAATGTTCCGGTAGAAAGTGTTAATGAATTTAAACTCTTGGGCATTGTTATTGATTGTACACTGACTTGGCAAATCATTTATCACAACTGTGTAAAAAGAATCTCTAAGAAACTAGGTGTTTTAAGGCGTGTTAGCCATTTTATGCCTCGTCACTGTGGTTTTATTGTATAATGCACTTGTTTTTCCTCACTTTGAATTTTGTTCTACTGTTTGGGGCAATGTTTCAAATCAGCAGTCAATTCATATGTTGTATAAATTGCAGAAAAGAGCGGCTAGAATCATTTTAAAACCTACTGACTTCTTAACTCCCACTGCTGATCTTTTTAAAATGCTATACTGGATGCAAATCGAAGACGGAATTATATACAAACGAGCTGTTTTAGCTTATAAAGTTGTTAACAACATTGCCCCACGGTACTTAAATTGTTTTACCACTGTTACATATATTCATAATTATAATACACGCGCCGCACGGCGTGATGATTTATACCTCCCGAAGCACCGAATCCAGTCTTTTAAAAGAAGCTTTATTTACTCCACCGCTGTTTTACGGAATAGCCTTAGTGTTTCTATTAAAAATTCTACAAATATACAGTCTTTTAAAAGAGCGTATATCAAGTCGTATTTTGAACGCTAAACTCTGTTTTAAGATGACTGTGGTGCTGTGGCTTATTATTATTCTTTATGTTTATTTAAATCTTTTTTTTTAAATTAATTTATGCTATTGTATAATACTGTATAGTTTTACCCGCTACGTAATATTAATTTTACTAATATTGTATATATGTTTAAATGCAGGGCCATAATGGAAACTAGTTCTCGAACTAATTGTGTAACCCTGGATAAATAAAGGTTCTATCTATCAATTCTAGAGAGCTGTGATGGAAATGCTCTGACAACTCGTATATTGGTAATTGGTGAGCTGTTTCACTGTGACAACTCGTAGACTGGAGATTGGTGAGCTGTATCGTCGTCAGATGAAATTGACGGCATTTAACACAAAAGACTAGTCTGTAAGGCCCTATGTCGACTCAGCATCAACTTCCCACAATGCCAACATATATCAAAGACCAAAATGTCTGTACAGGGGGCGGGCCTCGGGGACGAAACGTCCACCTTTCGTTAAAACCTGGGATTCTGAAAACATAATCTGAATTGTAGTTAAAACAAAGGAGTATCTACATTCCACATGTAGGCCAACATTATTGAGATGTTTGACTGATAGCATGGATAGAACCTTTCTCAAAACATTGCTTCACAAAGAAGTTACTGATATAAGCTTAAACAATCCTGTACTAGATTATAATATCCTGGATTTTTATCATGCTCATGCAACCAACATGAACATCACTGAACTCCAATCCAACCAGTGGTCAAGATCCATCGTCGTTCTTCAGGATTCATATTATTGATCACTCATGTATAGATTGGATTAAGTTCTCATGGTAGGCCTATTCATTTCATACTTTTGCAAATTCTTGTAACATGGGCAGGTCCCAGTACCAATAAGTACACGTATGTTGTATGAAAGGTGAGAACTGTTATAATGGATTACATCTTGTTGTGTATGATGAAAGAATGAAATATAATGAAGGCCATAAACACTTTCAATGAACTGAGTTTTGATATTAAATGTATACAATTGATTCCAACCTGCAGGTCATGGATTCTGATATAAGACGCAACAGGACTGTTACACAATGGGTGTACTGGATGAACTGGAAGTACCAATACAGACTATCGATTGATTTAGCTGTGCCAGAAAGGTGTGGAATGACAGAGGTGATGAAAATTAGCGAACGTGATTGACCACATAGTATTGTGCAAACCCAGATTGCAACCAGTGATGGGTAATATTACAACAATATCATGGTGTTATGTATTGTTATGATTGGCTTAACTTTAACTGCTGGAGATATTTTCTAATTTGAGGGCAATGTGCAATCATACTAAATTTATTTTCATAACTTCATTTTTTTCACAATAAGCAACATAATGGAGTTTAGCAAGTGGAGTTTTACAACATAATATAATAAGCATCATGGGTCTCCTTCAGTTCAGTGTAGACATATATACCCTTGAATATCTGTTACCATGATTCAATCATAATATTGTCTGTAATACATTGATGTTGACAAGGAATAAACATAATTATTTGATAGTATTATTAATTGTATGTTGTTTATGATTAACATGATGAACTTTTTATTTGCTGGAATCTAGCCAATTGTTCCATATGGGCAATATTCTCATCAGCCATAAACATTCAATATGAACGTGATACATATACAAGTCTATGGTCATTAATACAGTATGGTGAAGGTGACCTGTAACACCAGTATACAAAATTATACCGAGCGCATTGAATCCTCATCACATGATGATGGGACAGATCAGAAGGGAGTGTCAGTACAAACAGGTGTGCTTTGTAGAGGATCCCGTCAATGATTATGCTATAAATACACATACAAAATATGAAGTGTTGATGTGTAGAGCCTATAGCACAAAATCACAAGCAAGTTGGTACAAGGCACACATGGTCTCGTTTCTGCCGCTAACTGCCGTCCTCTCAGAGGGAGGTGGGGATGGGAAGGCGGTCTAGTGTCACAAGCAGTATTCCAGGTTGTCCATCCATATACTCTATTCCATGCCCCTATGATTCAAGCACGTGAAATCAGACAAAAATTATTTACGGGGAATGTGACTTCCACATCCCTGGCTGCACATGCTAGTGGGGAACCCTCAATTCCAGGTTAATTAGATTAGTGAAGTTAACGTCCAACGAATGCAAAAATGAGCTTGGCATCCGACTCTACGTTATTCAGTGATATATTCCCCAACCCTATTTAGTCGGGGCTGTTAGGGCATAAAAGGGACTGTTTGGTTCAGATTCTTCCAAAAGCACCAAATTTGGCCCATATGTCGCCCATACCATACCTTTTCGATTTTTGACGGGCGCCAAGGTAGTCGCCCCCTGGGGCCGCCATATTGGCGAAATTCATTATGGCCGCCACCCGGGTTAGAGGTCAGTCAATAAAATGGCTAGAATCATGAATAATACAACTTTTTAGTGGTTATCAGAGTCGGGAAATCTGATTCTGATCTTATTTCAACGATTTGAGGTCAAGGTCACCCTGAAGGTCATTTTTGGGTCAAATTCGTCATTTTTAGTGGTTTTTAGTCGAGATATACAAACTAACTCATTTTATCGATTTTCGGGGTTGAGTAACCCGAATCTGGCCATATTTTGACAATTTGAGGCAATATTGCATGTGAGGTTCATGACAGATGTCCCCCGAAGCAGAGGTCAACCGGAGGTCAATTATAGGAAACATCAAAAGGGCTAATCACAAATAATACCATAGGGCTTTGCGGCATCGGAGAATTAGATTCTGCCCCTATTTTGACGATTTGAGGTCATGGTCACCTCATTTGAGAATTAAAGGTCAAAGATCAACAGTTGCTACTAAAAACAATCGAAAGAAGATTATTCAGGAACAAATGTTACTAAAATACTTCGGAGATGACATCTGCTGACAAAATGCTATAACTATGGCGCTACGTGCATTTAAATGTTCAAAATACAAAACAAAGACCGCTTAAGCAACAGTATACCAATGATTACTTTTACTACCTATGCATTCTGGCTTGCGCTCTATGATGCCAGCAATAGATAATACTTGTCATCATCGCCCAAGTTATTAACGCACCCGCCTTCGCATTTGCAGAGGGTCATGTATCGGACATCGACACAGTTGCATTTGCACCTTCCCGTGCATGCCTTGAGTCAGCCTCAGTGCATGAGAATGGCATATGCCATAGAAGTGTCGCTGAGAGTGGTCCATAGCGGTTGCCATGTACTGGTGCAATCTTTGTGCCAGCTCCACTCACTGAAGTCAGGGATTCCCTGCTGGAGTGAAGCGGCTCCAGTAGAAACTCGCTTGCAGCAGCGCTCGCTTCACATGCTGCAAAAGCGCGGCTTGGGAGGTGGGATGTTTTCCAGCGATCTGGTTGCAGTAGTGAAGAGGTGATGCTTGGCCTCATTGACACCGGCTGCATCACATCCCTTGCTGTACATGAGTACGATGAAGCGTTCTATAAGCTCCATATGCAAGGACTCGAGAGTGTCAGGATCATGCGTGAGAGCAACTAGTGTGTCAGTGGGGTCCGATATACGCCCAGGCGGTCTTTTTGCCACATCCAAGAAACTGTGAAGTCGTCTTGCACCCCGTTAAGCTATGAAAGAGAGGTAGTGCCACGGACTTTGACGGACCAAGATCGGAACAGATGGTTTGGACTGGAATGCCACAATACTTTTTCCTGAACCCCTAAAATCCCGAAGTATGAATGGATCAGCGGCTTCTTAAAAGATGTTAACAAAAATGAGCCGTTCTCATTCATCAGCACACAAATGTCCAAGACTGACATGAGCGGAAAGCTCCTTCTGTGTACCCGTTTTGAGTCCGTGTTCTTCAACAGGCGTTATGACCTCACAATACTTCAACCGTGCAACCATTCCGAGGCGGACACTAGGGTCCTCCTGCATCTAGCACATGCCACGGAGAAGGGTCATACAACAGCCTATGTTCGCACGATGGACAGCGATGTCCGGTCTTTGAAGACCCTCGGTCTATCGGAACTCTTGGTGGACTTCGGTACTGGAAAGAAATATTGTGACATTCAGTCCATACCGTTTGTTCCGATCTCGGTCCGTCAAATCCTTGGCACTACCCCTCTTCCACAGCCTTACTGGGTGCGACCCGACTTCACAGTTCCTTGATAGCGCAAGCCAGAAGGTATAGATACCAATAATCATTGGTATATTGTTGCTAAGGCGGTCTTTGTATTGTATTTCGAACATTTAAATACACATAGCGGCGTAGCGGCATAGTTATAGCATTTTGTCAGCAGATGTCATCTCCGGAGTATTGTAATATAATTTGTTCCTGAATACTCTTCGTTCGATTGTTCTTAGTGGTAACTGTTGATCTTTGACCTTTGACCATGGGTTGACCTCAAATCTTCAAAATAGGATCAGAATCGGAGAATGCCACAAACCTCTATGGTATTATTTGTGGTTCTTTTGGTGTTATACCTACAATTGACCTCTGGTTAGGATGACCTCTATCGCGACTCTCAAATGAAATATTGCCCCGAATCGCCAAAATAAGGCCAGATTCGGGTTACTCAAACCTGGAAACCAATAGAATGAGGCAGTTTATATATCTTGCCCCAAAACCACTGATAATGGCGAATTTATCCCCAAAATGCCCTTTAGGGTGACCTTAAAGGTTACCTTGACCTAAAGTCGTTGAAATAAGATCACAATCAGATTCTCCGACCCCCAAAACCACTAAAAAGTGTTATTATTCACATTTCTAGCCCTTTTAGTTATTCAACTATATACAGGATGGCGACCATATTGAATTTCGCCGAATATGGCGGCCCTAGGGGGCGCCCGTCAAAAATCGAAATAGTATGGTATGGGCGACATATGGGTCAAATTTGGTGCTTTTGGAAGAATGTGAACCAAAATATCTCTAACAGCCCCCACTAATTGCCTCGACGGACCCTATTGCCTCGACGGAGGTCTTTTCGCTCATCCAGTGCTTGTTTCTTATTTGTCCACAACAATATAAAAGAATGCTGCCAAATTAAGCTGTTGATTCACAATTCTTACAGGGCAAACCACAGGGGTTCGTTACCGTTGTTAGTTGGTTAATTAGGTTGATTATAGGGGGTCTAGGTAGGGGCATTTATCCCCCCGCTTTAATCAACCTAATTAACCAATTAACAACGGTAACGAGCCCATGTGGGGCAAACAAGTGTATGTGTGCTATAAGCGATAGGGTTATTCAAATGGACTCCTTGTACGGCGAGTTTACTGTAACATTTATGAGGAGGGGGCGACGGGAGTTGAACTTCCCCCCCCCCCCAAAACCCTCTGATCATAATTTCTTTTCATAATTAATGTTCTATAATTATTTTTGACAGTTGGGAATTATATCTTTAGTGGAGGGAGATAAATGTCGCAGTAAACACCGTGTGTAAGAAGCCCATTTGAATAACCCAATCGCTTATAGCACACATGCACTTATTTGTCAGAGAAGAAATTTGAGTCAGTATTTTGTTTGATGTTGGGACTTGTGTCTTCAGTGGAGGGAGAGAAATGTATTGCTGCAGTAAACTTGGTGTTCGAAAGTCCATTTGAATAACCCAATCGCTTACAGCACGCATGTCCTCGAAGAACTATGATTCAATGGCTTGTGTTATATGGTTTGGTGTCAAATTACGTAATTACGCTTCACAAAAAAAAATTAAGTGAATTACGAAGATAAGAAAGGATAAGTCTCCAGAGCGGCAACACTGACACGGTAACAAGAAAGAACGCATCTTCAGAGTTACGCAGTTACGCTGAGAAAAACAGGAAGAGTCGGATGGAGTTACGCAGTTAGGTTGGAAAAGGAATGGCGCATAACTGGGATTACGATTAAGAAAAGGGAAAGTATCTGACGAACTTACACGATTACGCTAATTAAAAAGAAATCATCTATAACCAAAGTTATGCAGTTACCCTGAATATAAATTGAAAAGATATACTGCCGGAGTTTGCTCAGCAAAAGAGGAAATCTGTGATCACCTTTGTAGTTACGCAGTTACGTGGAGAAAAAATAGAACGGTTTAGCATTAGAGTTACGCAGTTTACACTGAGGAAAAAGTTACGGTACGCAGTTACGCTGAGAAGAAAGGAATCATCCATAATCGAAGTTACGCATGCATTTACGCCAGGAAAGAAGGAGGAATATTTATCATCGAGTTATGCTGAGTAAGAGGGAAGGTCTCTGAGGAAGTTACGCTTTTACGCCGAGTAAATAGGAAAAGTATTCGTCGCCGGAGTTTCTCAGTTTGTGTAGGCTCCCGAGGTCTTCCTCTACGTATATGGTAAGCGTGTGAAGATCATCGGAAACATTGGGATTTTTTGCGACAGTGACTCGTGACAACCCCAAACGACAGCCTCGAATCGGTTGACAAAAATTCACACGGGTGCTGAGAGAGGAAAGTGAAGGCAAACTCATCCATCTGTGTCACGATGTCTGCCTCCGCCGCGGCCCATTCTTTGCTCCTTTGGTTCGGCTGAATGGATCCGCCATTGAACACTAAGACCGGTCACCCTAGGTGTTGGCAGTCAAAGCGACTTTGTAAAACACACTGGCAGAGCCCAACGAAGTGGTAGCTAAAGAGACTCCGTTATAAATGATGGAGTTTTAACATAAAAATATCAGTCACCTTCACGAAGCGCTGGGAGAAGGTGTTGGACAACCTACGCCCTCTACCAGCCGCCAGCCCCAATATTCGTCGATCACAAGTCCAAGCCTGGTGCAAAACCAAAGACACCTTTTATCTCTGCGCCATTTCCCAATGAACCGCATTATCGTCCGGGGGCATGGACGGTCAGTGGGAAGTCAATGGTCGACATGAGTGGCTTTGCTAAATATGACGACGGCAAGCGCTACCTCTTGACCTGCATCGATATTCTATCGAAATATGCCTGTGTCGTGCTCATCTGGACGAAAGTTATGTAGATTCTTATCAATGCAATCATGTAGATATTTAAGAGGGGACGCAAACCCTTGTTCTTACAGACGGAGTTGTGGGCTTCCGCAATTTATGCGGAACAGGGTGACGGATGCTTTGGCGACGCTGCAACTGATACATGTCTTTAAAGCCGCTGGCCCATGGTGTGTAACCGTTGGTGACATCGAAAATACATCGAGTCAAGTAAAAATCGTAAAGTTATACTGCGTGGTGGTGTCAAGTCTGGCAGATTCATGGCGATGTAAGAGATGTAGGTGCTGAAGAACTTCAAGCAGGTATAAAACGTGAACATCATGGAAATGTATAATGAACCTGATCAGCACGCGTGCTTCATAGGGATAGCTGAAATACAACCAGTTCGAACCCGTTCTACTGTGCACTCCTAGAAATTGCCAGGTTCTACCGTTTAACCGGTTCAAATTACCTTTTACGCCATGACCCATATTGATTAGGAGAGGAAGGTAGACGGACCAGCTCCTCGACACTGATCAATATCCATCGGCTCCTCAACTCGGCGCGGCGGAAAGACCTTCATGGGCTCGAAGATACATATCCATGGAGACTGAAACATCGAGCGGCGAGCCTGATCCATGGATGACCCGTTGATGACGTCTCAATTGGCTGGGATGTTTAAAGACTATTTCACACTCCGTAAATGGATGCACGGGTGTCAATGGAAACTGGCCAGACGTTCGAACAGGTCGTACACCGCCATTATATGTTGCGTAAAATTGTTATCTGTATATGGTGAGATTTCTGTTAGTGAACGTTTCGTCCCCGATGCTTACCCTCTGTAGAGATAATTGTGATTGTACTTTCAGGCTGTGGCTAACATGGCGGGGATTGACGCGGAAGGTCGATGTTGGCGCCACAGACTTGTTTTGAATAAAAACTTGCATTCTGCTAATACTTTCCCCGTTTCTTCTGTCTAACGGTCACATTGTTCATCGTCTTCCATCAGAATCATAGGTCTGTTACATTATTGTTCATGCAATGACGCTTGTATCTTGGATATTTGTATCTAATAACAGTCAAGCCAGTGCTAGGGGCCGTGTGGTGATGCCATTGTTGTCCACATGAACAGATGCAATAAAAGCGTGGCTGACTTAAAAATCATCACAGGGATAGCTTTTCGTTCTTCTGATGCTTTTAGATATGAAGACACATTGGCCTGTCGTGTCATATGACTTCTTGTGATTACACCGACAAATTTTTCCACCACCTGTATATGTCGCATTTAATGAACGTGAAGGTCATGGTAGAGTGTCGGCTAGAACGAGTCAGCACGGTCGTTTTTATAACACGAGCCGCCAATCTATTATCAATTCAACCGCTTCAAACCGGTTTGTCATGTGTGCGCCATGACCTGTCTCGTTTCACAGGACTCTACGGCAACCTGGGGAAGATGTTCAACACACGGCCTGTTCAAAACTCTACACTAGAACTCGGAGGATATCCTTCAGGCGCCTGGTGTTCGCGAGAGTGAGGTTCCACCCTGACTCCATAATGTGGCATTATCATAAAGAACACAATTCAGGGTATTGGATGAGAACTTATTTTATTTTATTCGATAACAATACCGCGAGAACAACAGCGTGAGAACTTATATTGAAATGGCCTTCGGCATAGGCATACACCAGGATATCCCGGTCCTCAGCGTGGAAGTACTCGCCAAACATCTGCACGATCGTGCGCATGGGTTATCCACAGTAACGATAGTAGAGGTAAAACAGACAGCACTGCCCTCACACACTACTGCTCAGGCCTTGCAATGCTTGATTCTTCGCTCCCCAGCACAGTTGAGATTTGATATCCGTATTAGATAGAATAGTCACACAGAACGTGACGGACCGTGTCTAGTTGAATGATGTTGTCGAATTTGGCGTAGCAAATTACATTCACAGCATTGGGAAGGGATGTCCCGAAGTGAATTTCCGGTCGCAAGTTGCTTTGTTGACGAGGTCCTGCTTATGGTCGTTGTCTACGGTCGCGGTGAGGTCGAAGATGAACAACGCGTATCCGTCACAATAGGCGTCTTGGTCGATGTGGTTCCCTTCGTCCTAGTCGATTTGACCCGTGACTGCATAGAGGTTCTGGTAACTCCGGGTGTAATTGCGGAGTCTGAAATCCGGTTGGAGGGGCCGTGTTGAAACATGCTGCCGGAAGCTAGTAAAGCAAAGACTGGGGGCGCTCGCGTCAGTCGGAGTTTGATGTGCACGCCGTCCAACAGGCAGCGGTCTTGCATGAATAGGTCCCCGAGTAGACATCCCATGAGATCCACCGATCGACTGTTCGCTGTGAAATCCCGGCCTTTGAATCATCCGATATTGTCGGTCGTCTGCATGTGTCCTGGGATGTCCGGGTAGTACAAATGTGGCATCGAGTGAGATTTTTTTGCATCGCGGCCGTTTGATAACACCGTTTAGATGTAGGCGCCATAGGGGTACGTCTGGGTCGACGCACATATCCACCTGCTGGAACAGAGAGTGGAGCCAAAGGTTGACTAGGCCCACCGAGGCGTCCTGGTCGAGATTGGTGCCATTGATGAGCTCGGCTTTCACCACGTACAAGTATATGTGGGCTAAATTCACTAAGCCGTATCATAGTCGGAGATGGGGAATTCGATAGGGCTCCACCCTGTGATGCTGAAGAGAGGGAGATGTTCCACCTATTGCCCGTCTTCGGCTCTGGTCTGAGTCGTCGGTACGGTTCACAAATGAAATTCGCTGTTGATGGAAGGGCATGATCCTGGATGAATGAAGATTACAACGCAATATAAGGGAAGTGGGAAGAGGAACCGACATACTGACAGAGTCACATGACTTCACAGTATAGTCTTCTGGTTAACCTATTCTAAAGCACATACCACGAATCTAACGATTCGTGATATGTGTTGTATCTCAGGTACGCATTTATTGTACCTGTTCATGTGGCAACTTGGATGACATGACCACACGGCCCCTAGCACCGGCATAAGCGGTATTAGATACAAATTTAGAGAGCTATGATAGAAATGCTCTGACAACTCGTATATTGGTAATTGGTGAGCTGTGTCGCTGACAACTCGTACACTGGAGATTGGTGAGCTGTATCGTCGTCAGATGAAAATGGCGGCATTTAACACAAATATCTTTCTTCTACGATGTGCGTCGTCGCTTCATCGGCAGTTGGCGATGGGAGGATCTCGGGGGTTCAGTCCTTTTACTTCCTATGGCTCGTTCCTCTTTGGAGACCAATTTACCTCCCACGTTTTGGCTCGGCGTTTGACTGTCTCTTGGACGGGAACACCACTGAATGCATCGCCCAGGGCTTTTACCCGAATTCGGATCGGTTGTTTGCCGACCGCTTTCATTCCGCGTGTCATCAGTGGAAGGAAGATTCTGATGATGATACCGAGCACGTTCCACAGTCCGTGTCCCCGTTGAATTCGTGACAATCCCCGGCTTATTTGGTGTAATAGCCCACATAGCTGTGTGGTTGGTTGGTTGTTTGAAGTTTAACGTCGCACCTAACCTTATAGCTGTGTGTATCGCAATGGTAACGTACCTGGGACCTGACGAAAATGAAGTGTTAGCACCACTTCTCCTCTTTCGAATGCGATCGGCGTCGTGCCTTTTATCAATTTTGATGCTGTGGATGTCGGTTTGCCGAACTGGCAGATAGTACGCGTCTAAAGCTTTGCGTGACTTGCTCTCCGTAGTCGGCGTTCAGTGGGCAGACGCGTAGCAGGGGGCATTGCTATTCCCGCCTATTTGTGTATTGATCACGTCCGAATAGATGTGGATTCCGTATAACGCCTCATTCATAACGGCGGCCGTGGGACACGGGGTGCTGGCTGTACCAGTTTTCCTGGCTGTCCAATTGACGCTGGTGTTGGTCCAGGTGAGGGGGTATTGTATTGCCCCATGAACGTGATGTACAATTGAAGCGCCCGATTGTACTTTTGTATTTTCTCAGTATCGCTTAAATCTCGTTGTAAAATCTGGCTCATCTCTTCGAGCGTGTTCAACGTTGTTACCCTCGGTGGGACCGAGTACGGTGATTGTAGGGTGGGCAGCGGACGAGGGTCGACCAGTCATGTTTTTCGTATACTCCATCATCGACCGAAAAGTCCACCCAACACGGGGCCTAGCACAGAGGCAGCCAAAGGTGCTAAAATTACGCCGAAAACCCCGCCTTTCTGTAAGATCCTTTTCTTCTGTGCTTGCAGTGAGCCTCTATGCATTATCTCAGCGCAGACTCCATTTCGGAGCGGAGATGTGTCATTACGCCAGATTGGTATTATGGTACACCCAAGTCCTATCAAAATGATGTAAATTTGCCTGAACAATTTCCTTTACAACGGAAGTTGGATGGAAGCGGTGTATATTATTGATCTTTTATGAATTACTTTTCCAAGTTTCTGAAGCATTTACCATGTCTTTAAGAGATTTTTTGCAAAATTACCAATAATTTGAGTTGGTTACATCTCTTATTTGCATTTCCCCGCTTTTCTGGCGTCATTTGAAAGTAAAAAAGCAACACATATTTACGAATAAATGTCCATTATTAAGAGCAAATGCAATGTGTTTTGTTCTGGAAAATCCTGCTAGAGTTGGCAAAAGTGATCAAAACGGAGATGGGGTAGGGGTTAGTTATCCATCGGATGTCCCACTATAATATGTATAACTTGCAAGTATTGTATACCGCCATACTCGCCAACACCCACAGATTACGATAAATGGGAATAATTAATTTCGCAAAAAAATGCCCTACCCTTTAAGGTGGCCCTCCACAGTTTCGTAGCATTGGCACCGGTCTAATTTCATAATGCGATAGGCCGTCAGTGTACTGCTACATCATAATTCTTCTTGCCGTCTTGATAGCTTATATCTATAAAACCATCCTGTTCAGCATTATCAAAGTTGCAAACGAGTGTTTATGGATCGATGACCGGGTTTGTCTTTACGGTAAAGGAGTTAATTTTGTCCTGCCTCAGTTATGCCACTTGGCTCTGCCTAAAAATCAGAAAGAGAGAGAGAAAATCTGACAAAAACTGGTAGGTTGACCCCACTTTTTGTCATCTTTTGAAGTTGGTAGCGGACCTGGAAACATGGGGAAGAAATTTAATTGAAATCGCTCTCACAAATTTTTCTGGAAATTGAGCCGAATTTGACCATTTTGCGATTTTTAATGGGTTTTCTAAGAAAAATGAAGCAAGAATGGAGGGAAATGTTCGAGAATAAGTTTTCTATACCATATCAGTGTTGCGTCTTCAAATAAGAGTTTAATCATGCACATTCTGAAAATATATACATATAAGTGATTTGGGTTGAAGATTTTACGACAATTGGTGGCTGAAAAGCGGACCCATGGTCTATTCCATGTCCCATAGAACAATCCCTGGAGTGCACCCTATGGGACTCGTTTTCGTGCCAGGGCACGGAGACCTATCTTGTGCTTGACCAACTCGGTCTTCTAAGCTGGAGTTCGTGGAGCATTGCCTTTTCAAAAATTTAGTCCAATCTCACAGAGACAGCAGGGCGAGGACGGGGTTCGCTTCACAGACAATAGTCCGAACCAAGCCTGGCTCTTGTTTTGAACATCCGGGGCGTAAGCGTATGCTTACAAAATCATACCGACATGACGCAACGACTAACGCTAGAAACTATTACCCCTCGCTTGAAAGCCGCTGACCTGGCCACCTTACTTCAAGAAATCCGTCATTGGATTGATAGAAAGAGAGAACAACAACAACACGGATTACATGTCAATCATTTTATTATCCAATCCATCACAGCCTACCCTGCACAGATTGGGCAGCCGCGTTTACATCAAGCTCTTGTACGCTCGCTCTGGTCCAATGCTAACCTGCCATTTGAGAAACTATTTGTGCGCGCAGTTGGAGGTGATCGGGAGGGCTTGTTTCAGGTCGATGAACATATATAGCCGTACCGGGGGTAATCGCGTCGTCAAAGGCTTCCCGCTCAGTCAGGTTGCACCCTTGGTACATTTGCCTCGCCAGATGCAACAGTTGAGTCGTGTCTCTCGGGTTTGTCAACACCACCACGTATTGAGCGTTAAAACGGATGTTCCGATGATCCTTGCTGCACAATGTCTTTGGTAAAGAGCTGGGTCATGCGAATTTCGGTTTTCACCATGGGATCATCGACGACGACCAAGGTATCCGCTTCCAAGTCGGTCGGGTTGGGAAACCCTTTCACAAAGGTGACGTGGGGCATCATCGCATAGGCCGCCTGTCACTCTCTGTAACACCACACGAATCTGGCGATGGCTGGGGCAATCATATTGTCGGCGTGTTCAATGAGCTTCTGGGCGAAATACGTCTTGCCTGACCCCGTTGGACACACAATCAGGCAAATGAAGGGATGTTGCCACCGGGGGTCCATGACCGGAGTGATATCATTTGGCGTGGTGGCTCTCTCTCGTAAATCTGGTTTCGGACCCACAAGCCGTTTAGGAAGAACTGGAATCGAGTAGGGAGTGTAGTAGGTAGTGTGGTGGGATGGGTCTGGGGTGTGGTAGGTACAGTACTGGGCAGCAACTGTATCCGGTGAGGCCTGGTGGTCGGACGGGCGGTCGCTCGAGATGTGACCCGTTCGGCAAGCGTATCGTCCCCTGGCCTGTCGCTAAAGGCGGATATGATTTAGGTTGAGTAGCGAGATGACAGTCGTAGAAGACATCCCCATACAACTAGCCCAGGAGGACTAAGATCGTGATCACAGCACCTACTTGGTCTTTTCGGGTTTGGAGTGTCAGCGCCTCTGCTCATGTCTTAGTACAGATAGAACTTCGATTCCTGTGAAGCGTCTTCATATCCGTTTCATGTGGTTGGTGAGAACCCACGAATTAAACGGACCAGCTATGTCACTTCACGAGGTGATATGTCTTGTCTCGCTAGGTCTTCAGATGCTTTCCACGGGATAGTAATCTGCTGTGGATTTCTCCACGGGCTTCAGCTCTATGTCGTAAATGTGCCTTCCAGGGACTCCCCTTGGAGATCTTTGAGTTGATATATGGTAAGTTGACGGGGTACGCGCCGTTTCATCACAAAATGTTCGTCGCTCCAGTTGGGAAGGTAAGTTCTTTCGAAATTGCCCTTGGCTTTACTGATGCGCACTTGGTCGCCATGCTGGAATCGAAAGTTGCATGTGGGGCCTGGGGTACAGGACGGCGCTTAGTGACTTGGATTGGGCTTCCTGGACACTGCGTTGATAGGTTCGACTGTAGCCGTCCACGAGTTTCGGGAGCATAGCCATGTATCACCGGGTATTCTTGTAGGTGAAGTATTTGTATATCCGGACTTTGAAGATGTGGTTGAAACTTTAGACGACCGAGGCATTGGTCTCATTGTACGAGTGAAAGCAGAACACGTTGTGCTTTTCAGAAACTGCTGAAAGGGTTTGTTCATGATATCTGTCCTTTCTTCAGCTTGTAAGTACAAGGGTTTGCGTCCTGTCTCAACATATGCTTGAAGGCGTTGATAAGGCGTTGATGAAATTCTCCCTCGTTTTCGTCTACCCACCAAACCCACACTGACGTACCTCGATCTGTGCTTTCTCTGCTACTCATGACGTCACCGATCATGTCACTTCCGTTTCAAAGCATGCCAGTCGTAGTCTACATGTTGAGGGATTGAAGCTGACACCCTGTACTGTCCAGTGCGATCAAGAATAGCCCCTAGGTTTCGCTGTGCACACCCAAAATACCAACTTTCGCTACTAATACTGAACTGCGCATGTACACCATGACGTCATATCCCGTCTAGCCCACCACCATCGCCGTTTACACGCCAAGGGCTTCAAGGTGAGACCCACCACGACCCATTGGGACCAAGGAAGGTCTCTATCTCGACCAAACACGCCACTGCGCACCCCAAAATACGCGATTTAGCTAATACGCTCCGACTTTGCATGTGCACCACGACGTCATTTCTAGTCTAAACCACCCCATCGTCATCTACATGGTAAGGGTTTCAACAGGACACCCTTCACGCTATATTTGGATCAAGTAGGATCCATCTAGGCCTATATGATAGGATTTGGACGCAGTTTCGGGTGCAAGATCCGTATTCCGTCTTTTTATTGTTTCAGGAGTAGTCCTGGTTTCGCATCTACGTCACTGTCACGATTGACGGGTTTTACATTCCTCGTCGAGCCAAATCGGAATTTAGTTTACAGGCGGCTAATTTATGGAAATGAGAAAACAATCAATAATCAACCCAAACACCAATTATAGAAATGGTTAATATTTCAACACTAAAGGCTATAACATTTTTACAAAGAAATATACACACACAGTATTTCCACACACAGTGCATGCATTTACTGGACGGAAATCGTTTCATTAACTGACTTATCTGTCTGTCTTTAGAGCTCTGGAATAACCTTTCAGTCCAATCCCGCGTAATCCCACAGCGCGAACGCGTAATCCCGAAGCTGCACGATTTTTAAGAATACCACTGTTTTACCATTCATGTCAGGATTTCTGTATTCCTCTTTTTTTCAAATGTTCTGCTTGTAGCCACAACACAAACAAATTGCTGATTTAGACAGCCACATCTACTTATAGTTACCACAACACTGGAATAATCACAACACTGCAATGATCGCACACTGGAATAATCAAAATCTTTTCAATAAATCACTGTTCCCTGGTTTATAACTCGTCAACAGTCTCAGTAGTGTCTAGGATTGTAACATTTTGTCTCCGCGAAACGGTTTCTTGGGTGAAGATAGGTGTTGGTTCTCTCCACACGAGTGCTGACAACACTATCCACAAGTGTCAAACACAATCGGGGAAATTAGGTAATTAACCAGTCCACACTCTGAAAACCTTTCCACTAATGTTCTACTCTTCATAGATAAACTTTCACAAAGCATCTCTTAGCACTTTCCATACTGCCTTCTTTACAGCAGGTCTGTTTTAACTACCACAAATAGATGTGACAGGGAACACGTGTCGTCTCTTCGGCTGCTGGCCGCTCTCCTTCCCCAATTGTCCAGGGGCCGATTGTTCGACCAGCGATTCAACTAACACCGCTATTAGCGCCAAACCACTATTGAATGTAAACCTTAGATTAGGCAGATTTAATCCTGTATTAGCGCTAAAAGCGCTTCGAACAACCGGCCCCTGATCACAGCTCTATTAAACTGTTCACTCAATTTGCACACTGCCCTAAACCAATTAATCTTTATCTTCGCCGTCCTCCTGTCACACAAATAGCTTACACTATCCCATTGTATTTCGTATGTTGAAAAACTTATACTCGACAGTCACCCATCACGTGATCGACCTCGTCGCGCACGTCAAGTTGACACTTTGCCCGACCCTGAGGAGCCATACTGCCCCACATAGACCCATGATTAGGTGTAAAATCCGTGTTTCCGCTTTTTATGGTTCCATTCAATTCCTAATTTTGGCATTCACTGCGCTTATCACGTAACCTCTCCTCTATTCTCTACATTCCCATAACAACCCACGGTCAAAGTCCACACAATGGCCCAGGTCAACCCACATCAAACCCACATTTCCCTCCTCCCCCGCAGAAATAATAATGGATTTCACACGGCTATATACTACTGACCTCATCAAATCTTACTTCGATAGATGTGGACATGTTTAGAGAAATATTAGTATGGGAGTACTATGATTTTGTAAATTCGACCGATGACGCCAAATTCCTTGAGTGGCGAAGTTACCCCGCAAAAGCGGGGAACTTCGCCACCCCTATCTCACCCCTTACGCAGTAAATAAAGAATACAGCCCTTGAGACACATATATCTTGTGAATAACACATCCCAAGTGCTCTAACTACAGAAGGTTGAGTTATGAAAAACACAGAGTAATGCGTGTGCACAAGGAAATAATATGCTGACAGCATGCCGAAGTAACTCCATGGGTGAGACAAATTGCCTCAGCAGCACATCTCTCGGGTTTGTCGATCCGTTGCAGAAAAAGATCTCATCTAATCCAATTTTCCTTTATCATCTGAGCACATGAGAGGACGGAACATTTCATTGAGTTCTATAAAACCTTCATTTTGTTTTAAATTTATCTTCTGATTTTGTTCCGGACACTCTATCGTTGATCACTTCTTTTGTAATCTCTATTCCACCATCGTTTTCATCCAATCTCAGTAAACTTAGATATAATATCACGGAATATTATATCTGAATTATGAAACTTTATTTGTTGGCCAATCCGGTGGGTAGCTTGTTGAAATCACGCCCACAGTAATTACACATGGTGGCACGTGGACTAATATATAAACATTGTCGGGAAACAGTATCCAAATATGGCATCATTTCCAGACAGTGTCCATGAAGATCAAATAGTTTACTCCCGTCGAAAATTCTGGCTTTGTTAGGGGGTAGAAATGTAAAAAGATTGTGCCGCGCGAAGATTTTGATCTCCGTGAAGTAAACGTCAATCAGTGTCTCAGAAATGGTCGTGAGTAGTATGTAGCCGTGATTTACAGCCAGGTTGACCTACTTATTTGTTCCCCCGGGTAAAATTTAAGGGGGAACCCAGGTTAAAGTATAGGAAGCGGCCATTTACGGCCTTTGACCTCTGAGGCCGTGTAGAGGTCAAGGCCGCTATAGTTCCAACAGGTGGCGCCCACTCTTTCACCTCGAATTCCTCGCGGCCTGGTGGTCATGCGGTCGCTGGAAAAAGCTTCCGCGGAGAAAAAGTAGTCCCCAGACTTCAAATACGCTGCATGGTCCGATTGGGGCGAGTGAGGTATCAAAGTGAAGCATTCGTGAAGGGGCATCCAGTCATGGGTGGGTGCATGTAAAATTAGGATTTTTCCCGAAACTATGAAAAGCAGAACACGGATTTTACCCCTAAAATAGGGGAAAACACCTATCAACCCTAGACAAAAGGGCTAATATCGGTCCCCGGGCTTATTGGGACCTGCCTATCAAGTCAATGGGGTGGGTGCATGTAAAATTAGAATTTTTTCCCGACACTATAAAAAGCGGAACACGGACTTTACCCCTAAAATAGGGGAAAACACCTATCAACCCTAGCCAAAAGGGCTAATATCGGTCCCCGGGCTTATTGGCACCTACCTATCAAGTCAAGGGGTTGGGTGCATGTAAAATTAGGATTTTTTCCGAAAATATAAAAAGGCGGAACACGGACTTTACCCTAAAATAGGGGGGAATCCCTATCAACCCTAGCCAAAAGGGCTAATATCGGTCCCCGGGCTTATCGGAGCCTGCCATCAAGTCAATGGGGTGGGTACATTTAAAATTAGGATTTTTCCCCGAAAATATAAAAAGCGGAACACGGACTTCACCCCTAAAATAGGGGAAAACTCTTATCAACTCTAGCCAAAAGGGCTAATATCGGTCCCTGGGCTTATTGGGACCTGCCTATCAAGTCAATGGGGTGGGTGCATGTAAACTTAGGATTTTTTCCCGAAACTATAAAAAGCGGAATACGGACTTTACCACTAAAATAGGGGGAAACATCTATCAACTCTAGCCAAAAGGGCTAATATCGGTCCCCGGGCTTATTGGGGCCTGCCTATCCAGTCACATCCTCTCCCAGGGTGCTTTGCGCTACGCTGCATTTACCCCTGTAGGGGTCTCGCCATCTTTTGCAGGATTCCTACAGAAACCAAGAACTGTTCTGTCTTACTGTTTTACTGATCCCAAAACGTATATTTATCTTGGAATATACTTAACGGATATTCAGTGTGTTACGAAACGACAGTGTCACAGTTTGAAGGCAGCTTTTTGACACATAACCTCAGAACTATATATGTTGCGGAAATATATATCGGTGAATCGCGGCTGATATTAATTCGCCCAGTTAGACGGTCGTCATGTTCGTTTACTGTGGCAACAGATGACCTTGGGTCAATTCCGGTAAAGTCCGTGAGACCCTTACAGCGCTACATGGAGAGGCGCGAAGCAGAACGTAATGGATGCCTGGTAGGGCTTGATCCAGTCAATGGGGTGGGTGCATGTAAAATTAGGATTGTTTTCCGAAAATATAAAAAGCGGAACTCGGACTTTACCCCTACAATAGGGGTCTGTATTATACAACATAAGGGAAAATGCCTGTATGGAGGGAGGGGTGGTCACATTTTTTTGTGGGCTTTACTATGGCTTGTGGGGTCTCGTTTTTCTCGTCTCGCCAAGAAAATGACAATGGGAAGGGTCCCGGAGCGAAGCGGTGAAATTTTTGGGAAAAGTCACCGAGGTCTGTATATAGGCTCATACTGGCTATATGGGGATGGTCATTTGTTTTTTCGTGGGTGTTACTATGGGTTGTGGGGCCTCGTTTTTCTCGTCTCGCCGAGAAAAACACGATGGGAGGGGTCCCGGAGCGAAACGGTGAAATTTTTGGGAAAAGTCACCGAGGTCTGTATATAGGCCTATAGGCTGGCTATGGGGAGTATAGGTCCAACCTGGAAAATTCACACACGTTCATTGTGATATGGGTTGGTTGGTCTTGTTTTTCACGTCTCGTCATTTAGAACACGATGGGAAGGGTCCCGGAGCGAAACGGTGAAATTTTTGGAAAAGTGCCATATAGCCCATATAGCTCCATACTGGCTATATGGGGGTATAGGTTCAACCTGGGAAATTCACACACGTTCATTGTGATATGGGTTGCTTGAATTTGTTTTTCACGTCTAGTCATTTAGAACACGATGGGAAGGGTCTCGGAGCGCAACGGTAAAATTTTTGGAAAAGTACCATATAGCCCATATAGTCCCGTACTGGCTATATGGGGGTATAGGTTCAACCTTGGAAATTCACACACGTTCATTGTGATATGGGCTGTTTGGATTTGTTTTTCACGTCTCGTCATTTAGAACACGATGGGAAGGGTCCCGGAGCGAAACGGTGAAATTTTTGGAAAAGTTCACCGAGGCCTGGGTAGGCCCATAGGCCTATACTGCATGGCTATGGGGGTGTAGGCCCATACGGGGTGGACGTTTTGGGGTCTAGGTGAGCCCCTAATGATCCTATGATGTCGTATGAGGTCTTATTTTGAAGCTCTCGTGGAGGAGCATCCGACTGGACTAATGGTTCGTCCGTTTTCTATAGTCTGCGCATGCGCAGTCTGGCCGTAGTATAGAAAGCGGGCATTTTGGGTGGTATGTGGGTGTGTGTTTGGGGTAGAGATGGACCGCTATGGGCCCGAATGGGTCGTGGAAGGTGTCAAAGTGAAGCTTGTGTGGGTTAGAGTCAGAATGGCGTATTTTTAAGTGCAAGTCGCGTCAATCTGCGCATGCGCAGTTGGTTGTAGTAAGTAAAGTGACCATTTTGGGGCAGTACAGGAAGGTATTTGGGGTCGAGATGGACCATCCTTGGTTCGAATGCGTCCTGGAAGGTGTCATCTTGTAGCTCTCGGGGTGTAGACTCCGATTTGAGGGCTGCCCACGTCACCTGTGACGTCATCGGTGACGTCATCAGTACGAGTAGTAGCGAAAGTGGGCATTTTGGGGCAGTGAAGGAAGGTATTTGTGGTAGAGAGGGACCATCTTTGGTCCGAATGTGTCTAGGGAAGTGTCATGTTGTAGCTCTCGGGGTGTACATCCCGATTTGAGGGATGTCCGCGTCATCTGTGACGCCATCGGTGACGTCATCAGTACGAGTAGTAGCGAAAGTGGGCATTTTGGGGCAGTGAAGGAAGGTATTTGGGGTAGAGATGGACCATACTTGGTCCGAATGCGTCGTGGGAGGTGTCATGATGTAGCTCTCGGGGTGTACACCCCGATTTGAGGCATGTCCGCAGCATCTGTGACGTCATTGGTGACGTCATCAGTACGAGTAGTAGCGAAAGCGGGTATTTTGGGGCAGTGAAGGATGGTATTTGGTGTAGAGATGAACCATCCTTGGTCCGAATGCGTCGTGTGAGGTGTCATCTTGTAGCAACGACCGCCAACACTAAGGTCAATGATTCAACGCCCTGGTGAAATAGCTCAGAAGCTCTGATTTTCTAGATATTCCATTGAATTGTCACTCATTCTTCGAAATGCAGTGCCGTTCGTCGTTACGCCTTAACAGACCGGAGAGAGTACAACAACAGCAACAACAACAAGGATGACACATGAGAGAACAACAATAACAAGAAGTTTTTTTCATATAGTTTATTCTCCCCAATGTTACATCATACCCACGCTGGGGGAGCCGCGTTGGGTATATTTACAATTCAAGAAGACTCTTGTCCAATCAGAGGCCACCATTTGCATTTGTCATATTCGTTCCTGTCCGTTAGATGTATTCTTGTGCAATCAGAAGTCTCCATTTCAGAAAGTTCCATCTTCGGCCATGTTCGCTCTGAACCGTTTATTCTAATCATCGTCGGGCAGGCCAGGATACCGTTGAGGCCACATATCCTCAGATAGTTGTTTGTGCATTCTGTGTATCTATCAGTGCATGGGTGAATACATTCATCCGATGGGAAGATTCCGTAATTTTGTCACGAAGAACGTAACATTGGTGACCCTTTCCACGACCCACTTGGTGTTGGGGCGCTGTTGATAGGCCCATTCCAAGACATCCAATTGGTCCACTTGGTCCAGCACGGGCTCTAGCGACGCCCGGTTAATGATGGTAAACGGTTGGTCAAATACCCGGATGTTACTGCTCGGGTAAAAGTATAGGCCTTGGTCTGTCTCCTTATGCTGCAGCAGATAACCAAGCGCCAGATTCAATTTGAAGGACGTAGCTTGGTCATTGAAGATGGCTTCCACGTAGTTGCGTAGACGGGTGAGGCCAGTCAGCCGGAAATTGTAGATATCTTGAATAGGGCGATGACGGAGGAAACAGTGCCGTATCATGGGCCAATGGCGCCGATAGATGTCACTCACTGGATGAGCGTCCTGTAAGAGATCGCTGGGTACATCCACCACATCTTCCAGAAAATGTTCGTTGTTGTCAGGCGTATGACTGGGAACAGTAATGCTAGGGACCGGCTGGATATTTAGGCTCTTCTGAACTGTGGGTATAGGCGGGCTCTCCGTGATCGCATCACCAGTGGCATTCGTCTCCCCGGGTTCATCTTCAGTGGGTCTGTCCCTCCTGGGTGCCTCTTTAGTGGAAAGTTGTCCCTCGTGCCGTGGTGACGGACCATGAATCAAACGCTCATGCCGTCTTAACTGACTGGGTCGTTTGAAGAGTTGACCACATTCTTCGCATGGACGCTTGGGTGGCCCATGAATTGAACGTTCATGGCGCTGTAAATGATCCGGGCGCTGAAACGACAGTGTACATATCGTACAGCTATACCGGGCGGTTCCGGCGTGCTTGGTAGCGTCATGGCGGCGCAAGTCGTGCAGACGAGTGAATGATTTCGAGCACGTAGTACAAGTGAACATCTTGGTGGTTGACAGAGTGTCTGATGAAACGGCCAGGCCGCTTCCCTTTTATAGCAAGCTAGCTGGTGATCTATTTTTAGCACAATCAGTTCAACTTGGACATTCCGTGTCTTTTCGGTGATGTCCGTGACTATTCGGGCACCTCCGTATCTCTTCGGTAACCTCCTTGTCTTTTCGGCAACGTCCGTGTCTCTTCGGTCACCTCCGTGTCTTTTCGGTGACGTCCGTGACTCTTTGGGTACCTCCGTCTCTCTTCGGTCACCTCCGTGACATCTTCGGTCACCTCCGTGTCTCTCCGGTGACCTCCGTGACATCTTCGGCAACCTCCGTGTCTCTTCGGGCACCTCCATGACATCTTCGGTCACCTCCGTGTCTCTTCGTTCACCTCCGTAACTATCCGGCTGTTCAGGTGTAAACCCCGATGTACCCGTATGGAACACACAGCTAAAGGACACGGATAGAAGTACCCGGATGTAGGCGCGGACGTCATTGACAAGAGCCCGGATGTACAAGAATCCGGATGTACCCGGATGTAAAAGTCCCCGGATGTAAAAGTGCCCGGATGTTTACGAATGTTCCACCATTCCGGACTTCTATCAGGTCCATGCATGTCCAGAAGCTCTCATGTCCTGCACGTGAATAGTCATATTGTGTGTGTATGCATGTGTGTATGCGTCTGTGTGCGTGCGTGTGTGTGTGTGTGCGCGTGTATGTCCGTGTGTATTCCCACACAACTGAGGACTCTGACTTGAATGCACATGCCAAACGAGGACCTCAAGGACTTATGAGGACTTGCACCCGGGTCCTCACAAGTATTTTGCTGCAAAGCAATTTATGACTGCTAAACTACCATGTGACATCGTTTTTAGAAAGTCCTCAGAAAGTGGGCAGTGCAAGAAATTCGTGTTGCACGCGATTTCACGATCTCCCTCGCACACAATGAGAAAAACCGACGCCACCTAGCGGACACACATTTTTCGCCTTCGCAGAAAAAGGGAGATAAACGGGCCCAAAACAGGAAATGACAAACCTTTCTCAACCTTCTGTGGATGTTTATTTGACTGTATCAGAGTATTAAATCGTTACGTTTGTTGTTGACATGTGACATCAGTCCTCTGACCGTAAAATAATGATTCGATATAGTGTCGATTGCAATATCCCTGAAACGTTTGGGATTGGGTATTTGCATGGAGAGGCGCGTTTCATGGCTGGACGACGAAGCTGAGTTGAAATGGGGTCAGTTGCTGCATCATGACTAATATTTATACAATGGGGTCAAACGATGCACCCTCAGTCTGATGCTCATGACGGTGTCACCATAGTGACGTTTGTTCAGGAGATGGGTACGGCCGTTGGTGTATCTGACACGTTGTATTCATCATTGGGTGCTCCTACTAGTCTGAAAGGAGGGACGTCCGGAACAACAACAACAACATGCCAAGCCCAAGATTGAAGATTGTTTATTTTTCTCTCTTGGTTTCTTTCATTTCTGTCCTGATTTTGTTTGAAATTCTTGGCCTCCATTATTCTTTTGTAAAGCCTGTACCAGTGAATCTGAAAATCGGTATATATAATATTGATTCTGTATTACCACTCAATTTAGTGCATTTATTTTCTTATCTCAGAATTTCGTTCTTAATTGCTTCTCTCGGTCTTATTATTTTCATTTTCGTATTCACCAAGAAGATAAATCAGGACATATTGGTGATTTAAGATTGGTAAGTTCAGGGATCTTTTAAGGGGTATCACTAAAGTACTTTTGTAGGTTGCGGATAGCTAATTACTATAGCTACTCTTGTTGTAGTAGCTATGCCGAACGCGTATGGTGTTGTTAATGGTTTGAGGAACATCTGAAAGGCGCACTTATTACCTTTGCACCCTTTTTAACATTGTTTCACTCGAGAGAATGGTGCGCCATATATATGTAATTAATTTGACCCCCAAATTCGTCTTCCTTCAGCTAATATTACCGATAGAAATCACCATTACATCTCCTTGCCTTGAACTTTTGAGATAGCCCCTGACCTCATAAGCTCTCAGCATGAGCCGTGAAATTCCCTAATGCTTCGGGGCCATTCCAAAACTTCGTAGCGAGGAGATTCGAGGGTATCATTGCAATCCGTGAATATTAGATGAATTTAAGTCACTGTCACTAGCTAGTAGTTCAAACATTAATATTTCTGAAACCATTAATGATTCAAACTTCTCCCTTGGTTTTTACTCACTGATAACTACAAAGCAACGGAGAAAATTTGCTTCTTTAGGGTACATGTAACACAAATGAGGGTAAATTTTTATTGGAGAGTCTAAGAGTTCTACACGGTACACCTGCATCTAAACCACACCTGCATCTAAACATTTCTAAACCTTGTTTCTATGATCAGTGTAACTGGCCCCTGTCTAATATTGACATTTATACAAGCAGTTGAATCCTGTTTATTGATTCTACTTCCTTTCTTTTGCATGTTTCATACTGAGTGTTTGGTCTTCAGTCCATAGTCAAATGTGCATGGCCACTTGCATGACTGCAATATATGCTCTCCTGTGTACATCGACACGGTTTTTCATTGCTTGTGATGGGGCAATACCCTTTCTTCAAATTGCGTCACTCATTAACAATAACGAGACACCCCAATCCATAACTATAATATCCCACAATGACACGAGAGACACCCCAATCCGTAACTATAATATCCCACAATGACACGAGAGACACCCCAATCCGTAACTATAATATCCCACAATGACACGAGAGACACCCCAATCCGTACAGCAAATAGGTTGAAAGCGATGTTAGAAATTATGTTCAATCCATTGAACAGTTGGCATGGTTGTTTGGTCAAGGTTGGGTGTAAATTGTCGAATATTTTGCATTGCCACAGGTTGAATGACACAATTAGAAATACGGTATGGATGAATGACTGTATATTTGAGAGAGTATATGTCCCGCTATTTTTAAGACGTCACTTTAGGGACCATTCAAAATTTATCTTGAGGGGTGGGGGAAATGGATTGGAGGATCCAAGTTATATGTGCCCCCCTCCCCCTTTCCCGCTATGAAGTTGTCAATGACCCCCCCCTGCCTCATACCATATATACAGATGATCCCCCTCCACAGCCCCACTACAACAAGATTAAATTCTCACACAGCCCATCCAAGATTAGCTGCAATCCGCTTTCCTCTTCGGTGGCATGACATGTTTTTTTAATGTGTGTTTGGGATTTGCTGTTTGGCGCGCGTTTCAGTACAAAAATTGTCTGAAGGTAAAAAGTGGTTGTCACGAAGAAAGGCGAAGGGCAACGCCGTCCATAAGCATGCCAAGTACACGTGCACCCAATTCAAAAAACCCCCGAACGGTTGATTTGAAGTTATTCAGCAGAAATTTTAGTGGAAAAAGTATCCGTACTACCCTACATTGCAGATGGTAATTTAGCTCATTCCTCACTGTGCATTTCCTCTGCAGCTATTCAACACGGTACCTGGCTGAGCGGATTACCTCTGTCTGGCTTATATGCCTCCCCCCCCCCCAACTTTAACTATGACTGTTTTTATCCACTGCTAACAGGGCTAGGGGATGAACTTTGACCCCATCAAGGACCAATCATGTTAAGCGGTACATGTGTGAAAATGATGTCTGCATTGAGAATGCAGACTGTTGAAATGTTGCAGTGATATACCGGGCAAAGTAAACTGTAATATAATTTATTAACCACTGTTTTGCAGCTGGATTTTTTCTGTACTGGCTGAGCCTGTCATGTTGTTGCAGCTAATTGTTAATAGGGTTATAGCGGTTAAGCCATGAAGCATAATTTACATCATGTTTGGAAAACTGCAGCGCATCATGGATGGGATTGGGAAAGGTATATTTGTCTTTCGTTGTATTTTTTTGGGGAGCGGGGGTAGCTAATTTCCACAGCTACTCATTTTATCGTAGCTATATGTTGAAAGCATATCCGCTTTCTTAATGGTTTGAGGAACATCTAAAAAGTGCCCTTATTCTTCCCTTTGCACCCTTTTAACATTGTTCCCTTCAAGAGAATGGTGCGGCATACGTATATAATTAATTTGACCGCCAGCTAATATTTACGGATTGAAATCACTTTCGCATCTCCAAGATTCAAAGTTTTGAGATAGCCCCCGACCTCGTAAACTCTTAGCATGCATGCGCAGAGCCGGGAAATGGTGCGACAATAATTGCAGCATGTTGTGCAAACATTAGTAGCTGTTCTGTTTATTCTGCATGTTTAACCTGGGAACATGCTATCTGTAACCTGATAGGATATATACATTGGGCTGCACGGCTACCTTGTACAGGTACCTGTATATGTTTACCTGAATGCTAATCAGAATTCAACCCCACTCAAGTTTATGGTAAAAAATCAGCCAGTGAATGTAATAAAGGACCTGGCACGGCTTAGCGAGGTTTCGGCCCCACGAGGTGCCAGTTCGAGTGCCAAAAATAAAATATAACATATGAAAGAAAGTCGTCAGTTATCCAAGATAACACAACCATGTTGTATGCTCAGAGAAATTATGGAACACTGAGACTTTCGGTTCCTGGATTACAGCATGTTGAAGTATACATTTGTGCTAAATCGTCAATTTGGAAGTGAAAACAGCACCCGTTTCTCTCTGTAAATATATCCAGTCCGGAACCAAAATAAACTTTATTTGTTCTGTCAATACGTTTTCGTTGTCCAAAGATGGGTTTGGTTCTGACCTGGCTTAATATTTTTACAAAGAGAAACAGGTGCTGTTTTTACCTCGGAATTGACGACTTAACAAATGCACCCACGTGTCTCATAATTTGTCTGAGCATACAACATGGTTGTGTTTGCTTTGGTAACTGAGGAATTTCTTTATACATAATATTTAATTTTCGACATTCAAACTGCACCTCATGGGGCCAAATCCTCGCTAAACCGTGCAAGGTCCTTTCATTATACCTTTTAACCCCCCCCCCCTTAAACCATACCTCACTCTGGCTGAATCCTCACCAAAACGTACAACGTTCTATCAATACCCACAATGTTTTGGAGTAAGATTTCAATTCTTCATGTTCTTGTGATCATGTTATTAGAGTACGTGGTCATTTCCACATAAATGTTGCACGGGTGACAAATTTTCACTTTCCATCAGCATACTTAATTGTGATTTTTATTTAAGCTATATCAAAGTTTCAAGAAAGTAGGTTTTTTGTCATTTGCAACTGTCAGGTTTTTGAAAATCTGCACTCGAATATGGATAAAATTCTGAAACATTTTGTACTAAAATGTATATTTTCCTCCAGACATAGAAACTTAACTCAACAAAATGTTTCTCTGTTTTTTAAATACACCATCATGTCTAAGTTCCACAGTGAATAGGCCTACCATTTTACAATTAAAGTAATTATTTCCAAAATAATTGAACAATTTTACTGTGTGGTGCAGGTGTCCCGTCTGTCACAAAAACGGATGATTTTTTAGGTTTTTCTTGAGTACAATAAATTTTAAACAAGGAAAAAAGCCAGTAACATTATTATTTATCTACTGTAACACCTCTCAACCAGATGCAATTAATTATTTCCTTCTTGGTCGAATACGCTGATATCAATTTCAACTCCATATCTGTCCCGTCTGTCACAAAATGCTTCAAAAAGCAGCCATAGATTATTGAGTTTTGCGTTCATATGGCCCCAAACCAAACAATGTTTAGTAATCTAGATGCAGTGAACATTCTGACGAATGCACAAACCTATATGCCTTGAAAAATTAAGTTTGCAATACAAAATACATACAAATGTGTAAATACATTAAATTGTGACAGACGGACATGTGACAGACGGGACACTGAACTGATAACAGCGGACTTTGTGAAAATATGACCTAAAACCAAACAATGTGAAGTAAACTAGTGCACAATGAACATCTAAATTGTAGCATTGATCTACATGATTAAAAAAAGTCTGGAAACAGGAAGATAATTTATAGGGCATGAGATAATGTCCCGTCTGTCACGATAAGTTGTCCCGTCTGTCACGTCACTAATTGGCAAAAATCCATAATTAATCTTCTTCATAGAAAAACTGTTAACCCTAACTCTGATTAGTCCACTAACATTTGATTTACATTAAAAGTTGATTTTCATTTGAGAAGGAGATAGAAATCTATCTTGTCTATTCCTTTTTCAAATGCGTGGTCCCTGCTTGTCCCGTCTGTCACATTTGTCAATTCCAGTTGAAAAGAAAATATTAATAATAATTATTTCAATGTTTCTGTCTTAAGTTAAAGTACAACTAGTTCACTAACCACTGATAAGTTTTTGCTCAGATTTTTATTAACTTTAGTTTGGTAGAGAGTTGTGTTAACATCACAGGGTGGCTATCTTTTGTCCCGTCTGTCACGCTGGAAATGACCACATGTAATTACTGCATGTACTGTTAAGGCAGCATTTTCACTTATGAGTTGTACAGGCCAAGCATTAGGCCTGCGAATGAATGCTTTGGCTGACACTTTCAGGCAACCAAAATGCAGGCAAT
>JAVTVY010053966.1:0-28689 GCA_036873755.1 Hanleya hanleyi
GATATTATTAAGCATATTAGATTTACAAAATCAGAACAAGGCGTGCTCCGCTTAATCCAAAAGCAAGTCACAAGGCCGGCTACCCAACCTCCTCTGTTGGGAGTCTGGCATTAAAGTGATAACAGGTGAAGATTTGGGACACAAACATTAAACATTTATAAATAATGTTGGTGTTTGTTACCAAATCAAACCTGTTGTCAACGTTGATTTGCCCAACCCATCCTCCCCTCTTTGCTCGGCCTTGACTCAAAACAGGCCTTGCTCAACATGGGAAAAAGAGTGATGGACATGCGCGGAGTGCACGCCACCTGGCGGACGATCGACACAGCGATCAAGGGAGATAATTTTGTTTGCAGAAGATCTCCAAATGGAGGATATTGGCATTAAAGTGATAACAGGTTTGATTTGGTAACAAACACCAACATTATTTATAAATGTTTAATATTTCCATTGCGCTTTCATGCCGAATGAATATTTTTCGGGTTTCGGACAGGTCCAGCAGAACGAAGTGGTTTTTGGCGGATTTTGACAATTGTTTCGTTTTTGACATTGAACACCATAATAGAAATTGTGGAAATGGTGTGCCTTTTCAATACAAATTGGTAGTAAAGGATGGCAAATATAAGGACTGGCTTTGCCAGCATGCAGATAAACGCAAAGCTGTGTGTGGTGTGTGTAAGAAAGATATTGATGTTGGCGAAATGGGTGAGTCAGCCTTGACTTCCCACATGCGTGGCAAGCGCTATGGAAAATTTAAGACGGATCACGAGAACCAGTAGCCCAATTACGGACTGCAAGGCTCAGAGAACGCCACATGGGTGATGGTGTGTGAATAAATAGGCTATCCACAAGACATCACGTATATTTTAATGCGACAGAAACATCAGACTATCACACATCTTTAACATATGTCTCAATGATACAATGACGTCACTGGGGGATTTTCCTCCCTATGAAAAGCATAATTTTAACACAGAAGTAAATGGAAAAAAATTCGAAAAAGGCTAGTTCAGCTCTGATTTTAACACCTAATAGGCAGCGTATCGTCAATGCATGACAATGTTAAGTATGAACAATATTATCTTAGCAAGACATTAGTAAAAGTCTATGTATCATTGGATACTGGTTGGGAAAAAAAGGTAAGAAAACCAAGAAAATTTGTCTGTATTCCTTTATTACATAAAATGTGTATACCTTGAAAACAGGAATTATTACCTTGAAAAGACCTTGAAAACTGGGGCCTCCAAGTTGTACGAACCCTGTTTATGCCATATTGAAGAAAATGATGTGAATAACAAACCGTAGTGAAGTTTTCCCCCAACATTATACTCGTGTTCTATCTCGGAAGATTTAAAGGTATCTAGTGGGAGAGAAATTTGCGCTGTCTATTTTGACCTCGGAGATGATGTTGACGATGTCATGCTTCGAGCATCTTGCCCCATCTGCGAGACGTCGTGGCAATGCAGAGAATGGAACAGTTTTGTAACAAAGTTGCGTTGTGACGTGCTTTATCGTTCGATAATCAGGGGTTATTTTAGACACTTTTCCTTTATATAACTCAATTTCAAAAAGATGAAAAACTCAATTTTTCGGCGCGCCGTTTTTTCGGGTTTTTCATCGCATGCAGTCTGGAAACTCAATTTTTTTATCTTTTTAGTAGGACACTTACAATAAATAAATTCGCGACAATTTTTCATCGTGAATGAACATGTCAGTAATGTTATGAAGCTCATCAAGCAAAGTTGTGTGTCATACATAGCTGCATACAAGTTTGTTTGCTATCCAACTGTGATTGGCCGATTATATTTTGGCTAAAGATGTTAAGTAGAAATACTTCCCTCAGAGATAGCTTCATTTAATTAAAAAATGAGCGCGAATAAAACAAGAGAGTTTTAAAATCCAAGTTATCTCGGGAAGTTCTATTTGGTCGATTATTTTGGGGGTGGGGGAGAGTATTTTAGCTCTGGATTGTGATAGGTCAAAGGTGAAAATATTTTCCCTACAAATAGCTTACTTTAGTTTAAAAAATCTATACTTATAGTCAAGAAATAAAAATTGTCCCTTGTCCATTTCCATGAGTTAACCAATCCTTGACAAAGTTGGTGGTTGAGTATTGTAAGTGTCTGGGTATTTGTAAGTGAAATGAAGAAATAAATGGCAATAAAAATGTTAATAAGAGACGTAAAAAATAAAACAATGGTGGTTGTGAAGTTTTGTGGATTTCACGAAAAAAATCCAATGCTGCTTGGTAAATGCAAATAAATGGCCAAAAATTGCAAATTAAACTCAATATGCACCCTATTTTGTAGTTTGTGGTGTGGGACTTGTTTACAAAACGTACTGGGGTTTCAGAAATTTCCATCTGGCAGAAATAAAATTATTCATAAAAACGTATATTTTGTATGTTATAGCATATGCCCCCGCATGTAGATCCCCAGTTGCGCAGGAGAGAGTGTGGATCTTTTGTTTTTACACCAATCTGCATTGCTCACTTTGTGTATTTATTCCCAAATGGTACATCAGCTGTATTTTGGGGAATGTCTGTTTTGTTCGTTTCTTATTTCTGGGGAAACGTCTTTCAACGTCACACGCATCCAAGTGAAATGTTGACCGAGAGAGAAAATGCTTGCCCGTTGTCTTGGTTCCGAACTTAACCGAAAAAACCCGGAGATTGACGGACAGCGTGTCTCGGAGACCAGACTCATAAGCCACAGCAGTATGACAGCAGTGGTTCCCGAGTGGACTAAAAAGGGGACGTAACTTTGAAATATCAAAAACATTTCAAGACCAGACGTCCTTATCGGAGCTATACGATTGAATAATAAAGGTACACAAGTTATCTGTCTGCACATCAGTTACAAATCCTGAGTGCTTATCTCGACTCGAGTGGCGTGGCTGGTCACACGTTTTTTTTTTTTCTCGCGGGGGTTTTGGGGTAGGGGGACGGGATAACAGACGACGAAACTCAGTTTAGATTTCTCAGAAACTCAATTTATTTCGTAAAAACTCAATTTTTCGCGCGCCTTTGGCGCGTAAATCCTCAAAATTTTAGAAAACTCAATTTTCGGCAATAAAACTCAATTTACAAAATTTTGCAAAAACTCAATTTGTAATTGTTTTTCATTGTGGTTACCACGATGAAAAAAGTGTCTAGAAAACCCCCTGATAATAACGTTACAAGTTCCGATATGCTTGTGGCGCTGTGCACTATTAACATTAATAACTGAAATTGTTAACAATCAAAGTCGTAAAACAAGAAAAAAATGCATAAATTCTATAATTCGGAAGATTATCCTGGATAGGATGTAAACTTGCAAAAGTACCACAGTTACACTTTAAGTGAAAGTTACGGATCATGGCGAAGGTGTTTTTTTTACATTTGACTCTGCAACTTGATGTTAACCACTGTTATTCTGATGTCATTTCCAGTCCGGATATGTAAACTTTTTATTTCCATTACATTGCATGTCAAGTTAACTATTTAAAAAAAGTTTTACATAGGGGTATTTTCATTGTCATGTACATGCGCCTGTCCATCCATGTGCCTCATAACCTGATGAGCTGATTGACATATCATTGCCAAACTTGAAACATTTAACACTGCTGGGGTTGAGAAGTTTTGCACATTAGTGCTTCCTCATGTACAAAAGTTGCGACAAATTTCATTCTTGATAAAGCCATCGGGTAGAAAAGAAAATATTTCCTTACAGCTTCGGAAGAATAAGGAGTAAATCTAGAATTGGTTTTAACCAGTTTGTAGTAGGCATTTAACCAGAAATTGCATGAGGATGCTAAAATGTGAAAATATTGAATTTGATTCACAGAAGGGCTGCTAAAAATTTAAATAAATTCAATTTTCACATTTTGAAACTCAATATTTTACTGTGGGTAGCTATGACTTCTATGAACCCCTGATCTTGGACAGGCAGATTGGTGCCAAATTAGAGTCCCGGAGAGTACTGAAAATCTCTACAATGTATGAATGGATTGCTATAGAAAGTCCAGTGCATCATGGGATATCTTCACATTTCAAAGCAATTGATTGGTTAATTAAAATTTTCAGAAAGGAAATCCGGTATTTTCATTTTATAGTGGAGAAAATTGATAGAACATCCATTCAATCACATTTTCTGTAAAGCTCCATTCAGCTGACCTTTTCTTTATAATAAAACATCTGAATGTAATATTGGAGAATAAAGAGTGGATAACTTTGATCTGTATGTGTGGCTTTTATTATACCCCCCGATACGTAGTGTAGGGGGCGTATACTGGTTTCAGCTTGTCCGTCCGTCCGTCCGTCTGTCCGTCCGTCCCACCGTCCGTCCGTCCGTCCGTCCGTCCGTCCGTACGGATGTCCGTACGTCCGTCCGTAACATTTCGTTTCCGGAGCATAACTTGACAACCGCCAGTTGGATTTTTCTCAAATTTGGTATGCAGCTACCATACCATGAGACCTTGCTTGGGATTGCGTTTGGCGCATGTGCGTCTACAGGTGGCGCCACCTAGGGTCATTCCGTAACATTTCGTTTCCGGAGCATAACTTGACAACCGCTACTTGGATTCCTCTCAAATTTGGTATGTAGCTACCTTACCATGAGACCTCGCTTGGGATTGCGTTTGGCGCATGTGCGTCTACAGGTGGCGCCACCTATGGTCAAAAGTTTCTCATGTCAGTCCGTAACATTTCGTTTCCGGAGCATAACTTGACAACCGCTACTTGGATTCCTTTCAAATTTGGTATGCAGCTGCCATACCATGAGACCTCGCTTGGGATTGCATTTGGCGCATGTGCGTCTACAGGTGGCGCCACCTAGGGTCAAAAGTTTCTCAAGTCAGTTCGTAACATTTCGTTTCCGGAGCATAACTTGACAACCGCCAGTTGGATTCCTCTCAGATTTGGTATGCAGCTACCATACCATGAGACCTTGCTTGGGATTGCGTTTGGCGCATGTGCGTCTACAGGTGGCGCCACCTAGGGTCATTCCGTAACATTTCGTTTCCGGAGCATAACTTGACAACCGCTACTTGGATTCCTCTCAAATTTGGTATGTAGCTACCTTACCATGAGACCTCGCTTGGGATTGCGTTTGGCGCATGTGCGTCTACAGGTGGCGCCACCTAGGGTCAAAAGTTTCTCAAGTCAGTTCGTAACATGTCGTTTCCGGAGCATAACTTGACAACCGCTACTTGGATTCCTCTCAAATTTGGTATGTAGCTACCTTACCATGAGACCTCACTTGGGATTGCATTTGGCGCATGTGCATCTACAGGTGGCGCCACCTAGGGTCAAAACTTTTTCTTGTCGGTCCGTAATATTTCGTTTCCGGAGCATAACTTGACAACAGCTAATTGGATTCCTCTCAGATTTGGTATGTAGCTACCTTACCATGAGACCTTGCTTGGGATTGCGTTTGGCGCATGTGCGTCTACAGGTGGCGCCACCTATGGGCAGAATTTTCTCAGTTGGTCCGTAACATTCCATTTCTGGAGCATAACTTGACAACGGCTGATTAGATTCTTCTCAAATTTTGTATGTAGCTGCCATACCATGAGACCTAGCTCAGGATGTTGCATATGCGTCTACAGGTAGTAAGTTTAATATTTCACTTCCCATTTACTTCCTTTTCCTCTTCAATATGGTTATCCAGATGACAGTAATTCGCCTATCTGTTGCAACAGCCCATTTCAAGTCTACACGGTTCTAGTGGTAACAACAGTTAGGTAAAACACAATATGCCTGCATAACCCCATTCTCAACAATCATTATTAACATCAATTTTCTGAACAATCCATTAAACTCATCTGAGTATCGTCATGACACATGCATAGACAATCCGTTAACCGCACTCCAACCGAGCGAGGTCTCATTGTCAACTAGTTACATACTGTGCCGCCACTCATAACATGTATACTTATATTCCTCTACAAATACTCGTCAATTCCTATCAAATGTGCATCCGGGGGGTATCTTGTAAGCATGCTTACTGATGATTTCCACTGCCACAATCCCATTCAGCTTACTCGTGAAATGTTAACCACCCCCATGTATCTATGCCCTTACGGGGGGTATCTTGTAAGCAGCCTTACTGATCATTTTGATCAAATGTGTGCATCCCTCAGACTATGCTCTAGTTTGTTACTGACACAGGGGACCATCCTGTCATGTGACCACCAGCTGGCCTATCTCCATGGTTACACACAGCCCAGTGATGTGGCAGGAATGAAGATAAACCAGTTGATTCCGTCCTTCAAACTGCCATCTCCCGGTCAGCCGTTATCTAAGGTAAGATTATCTCCCTTCAGTATCCTCGAGAGGTGTGTTAACATTGGGATTGGATCTGGATCACATAGGCAATATAGCATCAAAGTATCATTGGAAAGTAAGCTAGGAAATTAAAATGAAAAAAAACAGAAAACTCCACCCTTAATACCGGAATAGCTATAAGCAAGCAAGGATGAAATGTTTTAATGTAGCCCAATGTTGACTCTTTGCTTTACTTCACTGTAACATCAGATGTCCAGTGACATCATTGTACAGGATAGTAGGAACTGTGGACACTCTCGTGTTCTGGCACATGTAGGCATCGTCGTGATACAACTGAAGAATTGTTGAAAATGACGTTAAATCCTACTCACTCATCAATCCTTACCTTGTGCGTCAAATTGATCTTGAGCAAATTGATTTGAGATTATTAGATTTCAAGATGATTCATGTTATAGATTGGTTGTATTGAACATAACCTATTCAACATTACGTTGTTGCTGCTGGTGAAATACGAGTTGTGTTACTCTTCAGTGAGGAGTTGTCTATTTGCAATTCCAGGATGTGCGAAAACAGAGGGCGACAGGGAAAACCCGAGATGGCGCCACGTTCCCTCTCAGTATAGCACTGAAGACGCTGGATAAATCCTCATTGGAGGACCCAGACAGGACAGCTAACTACAGTCACAGTAAATTGCGGCGTCACGGAGGTCAGACCGGTGACCTTGACCTCCCACAGAAGGAGGTGTATGTGGGTGTGATCTGGGTGTTCGCTAATATCAGTGGGATGATAACGTTCCTTCCTGATGGCACCATTCACACGATCAACGAGAACTTCGCCCTCATGCTGTTTGGTTACCGACAACATGAACTGATAGGCAAGGTAAGTTCTCTGCCATGGCCCATACCTTTCTGGAGGAATTTTGTCACAACTCCTAGCACCCTTATCTCACAGGGACAACTCCTAGCATTCAGTTCTGACTGGAAATACTTTGACCACAGCTCTTATTACTCCATTCTAGCTGGGAAGGATTTGGTTATAGCTCACAGTCCTCAATTTTACCCACGAAGAATTTGGCTGCAAGCTGCAACTCTGGTCAAGGCTGGGCAAATTCTTGAATTGGTTCCTAGGTTAAATGATTGTGTTAATAGCCCAGATGATTATCAGATAATGATATTACAGTAATTTCCCTAATAAATTGATCACCGGAAGTGATATTTGAGGTGGTGAAACAGAGGGGTGATTGATTTATTGTAAACGATTGAAAAGTGACAATTCCCGAAAGTTGAATAGTAGAGAATGAATCAGCAAGGGTCTAGTTTCCAACACCGGCAGTTTTGAAAACTGTGTCAGCATATAATTGAGTTGTCTGAAATTCTATTCAAGTGGCCAGGGTTTGAATAAATATAATTCAGCTAATGGTCCCAAACCCTGATGACGTATTATATCTCCCTCAATCACGTGATGAATTGTGTATTCATTCATCTGCATGACATTTGAACACACGTGAAATCTAACATCGCTTGTGTAACACGAAACCAATTAAATTGTCATTGCCAACGAAAAGTACATGTGCCGCAAGGCATTAAGTGCTATATGTAACCCGATACACCAAATTGAAGCTTGCTCTTCCGACTGTGCCAGTCCAGGGACCTCGCGCTGGCAATTAAGTTGATGTCATGTTACATGTGGAGGTGACAGGCTAATTGGATTGTATGAAAATCCCCATCAGACATTTAATTGTCAGGGATGTTGGGGGGCCTGCATTGCATCAAGGGATAGAAGTGGGATTTTATTGTTATGGATGTGGGGGGCCTACATCATCAGGTTTCAGGACATTTGGAGTGAATACTTGAGCATATTGAGCTGAATTATCTCGTTATCCCTCTGTCTGAACTCTGAACAAACAGCTCTGACTAAACAGAGTAGTCTCCCTTCATTAGAAATTTAGCGACCATGTGCAACTGTCTTGGAAATCCTTTCCTAGATTAGAAGTTCTGGACTTCAAATAAACAGTTGCAAGTTTCTATGGCAGACCCGTCATGTAAGACAACTTCAATCTGCAACACTTTGCGTGCAATATACTTGGCCCTTTCACTCCTTGGTTGAATGATTCCCCACATGTAGTCGCCTATTGTATGTGTCTTACATGACGGATTTGCTGTTTCTATGGTCCATGATAGGTCTAGACATGCTACATATGGTCTTACTTTGTCTATCACTGTTTGTTTCCCATTTGTATCTCCACTGGCACTAACACACGTCAACAAGGGCACATTAAGCATGTGTGTGTTTTTTGTTTTTTTTTGATGGAAAGATCTAATAAAAATTGGGGGTAATTGAATTATTACAACTTCCGATCGTATTCTTCTCCCAAAATTGTGGGTGATCGATTTCCGATAGGGTAATTGATTAAAGAAATCACCATAGGTGTTGACTATAGTTCAGTCTCGCTCATATTTGTCTTGTAATAATAATCTTTATGATATGCACAACTGGCGGTGAAGTGAACCTCTCCAAAAGTGTGGACTGGCTTCTCCGTTGAATGAGTGTGGGCTCCATGGAGAAAAAGAAATGTCCTCCCTGCAGGATATAAATGATGCCGAATATCTCCATATTAAAACTCTGTATTGTGCTGAACTTCTTCAATGGTTTCTGAAGATAATGTACCGGAGAATTATTCGTTCTGTTGCGCTAGATTTTGTATTGAATTTCCTGCTGTTATTTATTGATTTCATTCAGCATATATCCAAGTTGATACCAGATTTCAATGAGTTAATTCAAGATCAGGAAGCTGCTGATAACTCTATACTGGTGCCACCTATTGATGATGAGTGTAAACAAGTGGAAATCACTCCGGGCGGCACAAACTATCATCTTAATCAGAGCCTCAGTGATTCAGGTATTTGTTGAAGATTATAGAATGGATTTTCCTATCTGTACATGTCACAGTGACAGTGTTGTACTCGTGACGTTTACTTCATTAGGTTTGAAACATTTTATTCTGAAATGTCAAGGAAATCTATTCAGAATCAAAGAAAATCTCCAATACCTGGCATGATATTTTCAAAGCACAATGACGTTGGCCTTGCAGTGGTGTAACATTGGGACTGGCCTCTATGACGTCATTATTTATCATGCAAAATTATCAGGACGAAATTTGTTTTGGTGAATTTGACCCATGTTTTTGTTGGATTTTCATGAAATAGCAGGATAAATATGCACAAATAATGTTCAGATGATGTGCAAAATTTCCCTGCTCTGAGAAAAATTGGCTCCGATATATTGCAGAAAATCATGTTACCCCGTAGTGTGAGACGGACAAAAGATACATTACTCTGAACTCTTTTTTTTTCTTCTTTTTTTCATTCTGCCCAACAGAAGCGTCTAGTTCGGGCCAGCCACAGTCGACCTCAGACAGATCCCATCCGAGTGAGAGTGAGGACCAGGGGATCGGAATCAGTATCACCTCCAGCTGTGCAGTACAGAGATCCAAACTGTCCCTGCTAGCTGGCCCCGGGGTCACCTCAACTCCCACCAGATCCCCAGGATCCAGCAATCTCCGGTGAGAACATGGCTGATTGTGAAATATTCTATTGTGTGTGTGTATTTTTCTTATCCGGTTCTCAGAGTTCTGAATGGTTATATTACCTGACAGGAAGATATTGCATCCTGCTTCGTTTGTTTGTGTGTCCATCTGTCCGTCCGCTTTGTTTGCCTGATAACTCGAAAATTTGCTATGATTTTTTTCTGAATTCATACTGACGACTCCTTTGATCAATCCATTTCATGATTTCAAATTTCATAATGATCAGATTTATTTGATTGTTTTAACGTTATAAAAATAGGAGTTAATAATTTCTTTTATCTAGACATGACACAGAAGACCTTCTTATCAAAGCCTCGGAAATCGTGGCGAGAAACAAGAAAGGGTCGAAAGAGGATGTCTTACAGGTTAATAGGCAGAAGATATCTCCTCGTCTCAGCCCGAGAGATCTCGACTCCTCCTACCACAGTCACGAAAGCTCTCTGTTGTCAGACAACAGTACCAAATCTCCTGTCACAGCCAGAGATGTTCACCAGGGAAATGTCCAGGTCACTCGATTATCACCCATAACGATGCGAGGAGTTCAGGAGAAAAATGAAGGGAAGCAGACGGCACTTGATGGAGAGATCCATGGTCCGCTTGAGAATGATGATGTAAAGGAGAACCAGAATCCAGCTAAACGTGGGACACATTCTGACCTTGAAATGAGTACAACAGAGTTGATAGCAGCTCATATTCCAAACGTGGACTTCTATTTGTCATCTTCGGACACGGACACAGAGCAGACTTCACGGAGGTCAAACAGAGTTCTTTCAAGGTTGACATTAACCAATGAAATTACTACTACCACTGATGCCAAGGTCAACACAAAAAATTCCAGTACGGATTTGATGGAATTACATAAAAGCATGGTATTGTCAGACAGTGAAAACTCCAATGAATTAACATCCAATGGGGTCATAATTGACAAGAGGTCTTCTCCAGCCAATGGGAGTAAAGCTTATAAAAGGCTTCGGCGAAGCCATGCTGGTAGAGGACATAACAGTTCTGTATCAAAGTTAGACTCATCTAAGGGTGAAGAAAACGTAAGACGAAGTCTGGATATGGCCGAGGTGAGAGATATAAGAAATTCCGACCAATTGGAAAGTCAAAATTCTAGACTAAGTGCTGGTATGGACGTTACGGATCACCAAGACAGTGGGAGGTTTTCTATGAGTGTAAATCAGGGACAAGTAAAAAATGCTAAGGAGCGGGACCACCTTTTGCACACCTCTCAGTTGAGATTTTCCAAGGACAGAGATAAGTACTTCACGGACCTCCTGGACCCATTACGAGGAGGTGATTTACCAAAACACACAACATCACTTCTCACAGAAAAACATACCACTTCGCTTGTCACAGAAAACATGCATATCAACCGAGAAAATAAACTGTCCAATGCTTTTCACTTGTCCCTCGATGACATTGATAGTAAATTTAATTCTTTTCATCTAACCCCTTCCAATGTTCGACCGGAGGTTGACTATATCGATAAAGAGCAAAATATACCCCAAGACATTGCTGCCTTGTCAACACCGCCACGAAGAAACGTTTCCGAGAGATCATGGAATTACCTCAATACATCAGCAAATTATTTTGACGTCGTCCCTGAGGGGAACTTCTGTGGCCAGGGCCGACATCAGGATGGCTCCTCTCTAGGTAAGTTAATCTGTCGCATCCATTAGCTTAACCCTATCTGGCCTGGGTGATTTTTGACCTGTCCAGACCTCGTGACCTGGGGAGCTGAAACATACCACACTCTACGCTTGGACCAAAAAAAAATATATATCTCTGTTTCCGGTTACCCGACCGAGTCTAAATAAATTGTGAGAGTCTTAAAATTTTATCAGGAAATTCCAACGAAATCACACCATGGCCACGTTTTAGGACAACAACAACAACTGTAAAGCGGCGTGCATTGTCAGCATACCGTAAAGTGTGACTCTAGTGCAGCATGGTGGCAGGTTGACGATCTTTTCAGGAAATAAAGCACCCACTTCCAGATCGGGAATCGGGGGAAATCAGCAATGCAATTACGCTTCAGTCAACCTAATCATGTTTACCAGGACAATTTTAAACATATTCTCCATCAACTTCGACAGAAATCTACTGATTTTATGGCATGAAATGGCGTTGGTTAAAGCAGTGTTTCACGGACACGGCAAGTGCTGTTTTCAACGAAATCGGCGACTATAGTCACAGTCAAAGTCGCTGTCAAAGCCTAGACGATCGGTACCACTTCTCCGCTAAAAAATCCAAAATGTCCCGACTTGTTTTATAATGAATGCATTGCAATAAACCCTCAAGATTCAAGCAAGTAATAATTCTTTGTTTTTCGAGAAATGGCGTGTTCAACTCATTGTACGGTCTCGTCTCTTTTCTCAAATTTCTCAAATTAGAAGGCCTAGGCGCTGGTACGAATCTCCATGATGCTCAAATTAATTTCCCATTTTATTTTATGTTGCATATGTGAATTTTTTCTTCTGGCATTTTCCAGAAAGTAAGTGCACCCCCCCCCCCCCCCCACCTATGGAAGGCACTGAATATATATTTTGGGGTTTCCCCCTTCTCTACATTTGTAGAGCATTGTATATGGGACATCAGAATAAAATTTATTTCCAGAATAAATTATTTTTTGGCCCCACCTGCTCTAATTTTTCTGGCCTGTAACCGGAAACAGACCTATTTACATATTGTTCTTGCATTGAGAATCATTGTTCAGTTATGTTGATGGAGATTACTCATCAGTAAGTGTCATATCTGATTCATAGCCTACCTATTTTGCCAGAATTCAGGGAATTTGAATATTTCCACAAATTTGGGTGCGTTTCCCTGCCTAACGAAGTTTTGCATCACCGAGTAGAGGTTGTTCCCGAATTAGGGTAATCTGAAGCCCCGACATCAGGATAAGCGGTACTAAGCTGTGTTTCCTATCTGACTGGTGAAATTGGGCGCATCAGGTGCCATCTGTTGTAATTAGACGGCAGCTAGGCTTTCTTCTTTACACATGTATGTATGAACTTAATTGGATAAAACACAGGAGTATGGTAGAATGTGTAATAATATGTCTGACTTTGTTTGCTGCTGTAGGTATGGTGTTCCAGATAAAGCGGGTAGAATTGGAGGATGGTAACTTTGTCTACTGTATGTGGCTGTCCCGTGACCCCAAGGAGCCAGGAGAAGGGGGTCGATCTTTCGCTAATCTCACGCTCGCCTCTAGCCTTAACCTTACCACTGACTCCACCAATGCCAGCTTTAGTTTTGGGGAGGTAATAAGGGCAAAAAGACATTAAAATTCCAGCCCACACAATTCACCTCGGCAATCAGCAATTGCCAAGGTAAATGCCGTGGCGAAAGCAGTTCACCTCAGCAATGTTTAACATGGTGTTAAATAGGAATTATTTTAATATGACATTATTTTTGCCGAGGTGAATTTTCCAAATTGTGTGGGCTGAAATTCTGGTCATGGAATTGTTGTGATGCTGATCAATTTGTGAATGTGTCTATTAAAGTTTTTGCTTTAGCATGTTTTTTTCTTCCACTAGAACCAATCAATTATTTTTCACAATGGAAATTACGAATTTCAGTCCTTATTTCCTTGGCATTTTGAACTCCAAAACGTTGCATTTTGTATAAATATAAAAAAAAAGATAACCCTCTTGCAGGGGGTGGAAGCATTTCAGCTTTTTGAGAGAAAGTATTTTCTGAATGATGCAGCCACTCACCTGAAATTGTAAATTGACACGAATTTGATTATTTCGTAATTAATTGATTTTCATCTGCTCATTACTGCAGGCGTTGATAGAAAAAGCTCAATCAGCATCGAAGGTTGACGACCATGACACGTCTGGTCAATCTGAAGATGATTACGACCATGATGGCGATAACGATGAGGACTGCGACCAGATAATTCCCCAGAAGGGAGCATTGTATGCTTACATGAGGGGAGGGGTGTGTACAATGAGAAATACGAGACGCTCCACAGTATTGGGAAGGGCGCTTTCGGTTTTGTGAGATTGGCCAGACAGAAAAATTGTGAAGAGGAGGTGAGTGAATAATTAGCGGTAGGGTATGTTTAATTTGATACTTTATCTACTGGAATCACATGTATGCATGTACCAGGCCATTCAAACTAAATTTCATGTTTCCTGTGACTACTTTTCCATTTGGTTTCAGGGTGAAAAGAAGAGCCTTATGGGCTTCAATATACACCCGCACATACGTTTGACTTCAGACACCAAAACTTAAATAGTTATGGTCTCTTGGAGTTGTTACTATAACTAGAATTTGACCTTGATCAAACCGGCCAAGATCAATTTTGAAAGGTTTCTAATCAATCATCAGTTGCAGATGTAGTATGAATTTAGACACCCTATAGATGTAATCCTTTCAAGATATAACCAATACTAGAATTTGACCTTGATAAAATAGGTCAAGGTCAGTCCTCTTCAATAGGCTTCTGACTCTTTCCCATGGCATATATGAATTTGGAAAGCCTAGCAATAATCCCTTAAGAGATAGCGTGTTAAGAAGCAAGATAGACAAACAGATGGACAGACGCTGTCAAATCCCCGTAGCCAAAATTTACTGAGGGGTAAAAATTTTCTTATCCTCACAATCCACATCCCTGAACTGTTCCCAGAGCATAAACATAGCAGTCTCCAATAATCTTCTAGTTTTTGGCCACAGTCACCTCGACCGTTGGACTTCAAAATGAATATTGTTCTTCTTTACCCCAGGGGTAAAGTAACCAATTCGAACTGGAGATACAAAAGTTAACAGACTGACAGAAATCGTGAGTGCAATATACGACCTCATCTATCGCGCAATATGAAAGATATTGTGGTGGCAAAAGCTGGCTGTGTTTTCTTTCCTCTGCAGAAATTGGTGAAATTCTACATCAAAGTTTGGATATAAAAAGAGTTCAGTGTGCGTCACAGTCCTAATGCCTACCCTACTTCATAGGTCCTGTGATGTTAGTCACTTTGCTCATGTATTCAGGGCTCATCAAATTTAATCCAGTTGCCTTGATAGTTGCTAGCTTTTATTGTATATTTTTGTATGCTTTCGTACTCCCAGGTAGTAGTGAAGTTTATTCGTCGCTCCAAGGTGTTATCAGAGGGCTGGGTACCTGATCCAGATCTGGGACGATGTCCACTGGAAATCAGTCTCCTCTCCAAACTCGACCATCCCAATATTGTCAAGGTTAGTTATGACTGTTGTAACAAATATTCTCTAGAGCAGTCACTGTGGTAATCAATATTTTCAAAGTCAGCCACAGTGGTAGGAAACCAATATTGGCAAGGTCAGCCATCAGAAACCAATATTGTCAATTTCCATCACTGTGGTAACCAATACTGCCAATGTCAGTGGTAACCAATATTGTTAAGGTCAGTCACTGTGGTAACCAATATTGTCAAGGTCAGTCTGTGTGGTAATCAATACTGTCAAGGTCAGTCACTATGGTAACCATTATGGTTAAGGTCAGTCACTGTGGTAACCAATATTGTCAAGATCAGTCTGTGTGGTAACCAATACTGTCAAGGTCCGTAATGTAATTTTGATTGTCTGTCTCAGGTACTGGACGTGTGTGTGAACGAGGACTTCTATCAGATGGTGATGGAGAAGCATGGCAGTGGTATGGACCTGTTTGAGTTTATAGACCGAGGCCCCAGTATAGATGAACCTCTGGCCAGTTATCTCTTCAGACAGGTATTATCCAATTTTTGGGATCAAGAATCATCATTGTAGAGAAAATACATTAGTTCCATTCCAAATATTCCCAACTACTTTAAAATCCACATGGCATAGTGATGTAAAGCATATTCACCTAATTTCTGTCTGTTTACCCAATTTGACTCTAATATATCAAGCATAGGAGACAAGTATTACCCAAAGTGACCCAGACTTGAGCTAGTCCCAAGGTGTATTCCATGCCACGAAGATCTCACAGTCAAAAATATTCTTATCGACTGTAAAGATTTTAAGCTTGTAAGAGATTCTTTTTATCTAGCAGCTACTTTAGAAGATCTTTTCAGTCCGGTGAAAGAAGACTATCTTGGGTTATTTGAGAGGAATCGGTTTGTTGTATAAGTTTAATTGTGTGTATGTTTTAATGTGTTGGATTACTAAGTTATTAACTTGAATACTTAGAATTTTGTTTGATCGTCGCTATATAGCCGAAATATTACTGAACGTTAAACTCTCTCTCTGATGGGATCACAGAGGCGAGTAACCCTGGATATTTCAGGATATTGGGACTTTGCCATAATCTTGGAATAATTAAATTATTCAACTTCAATACCATTTAGCTCTCATTACGTTCTGAACTGTGTCAGTGAGACATTTTTCAATGGTTTAATGTATTCTAATGTGTACAGGTTGTAAATTTTCATGATATTGACACTGATTACAGCTTGAATTTTGCCATCTTGTCTCAACAGATGGTGTCTGCTGTGAATTACCTCCACTCGAACGGAATACTTCATCGAGATATCAAGGATGAAAATGTAATCCTGGATGAATTCTTCCATGTCAAGCTCATCGACTTTGGTGCGGCAGCATTCTTACAGCCGGGCAAAATATTTGCTACTTTCTGCGGAACATTAGAGTACTGTAGTCCGGAGGTTCTCCTCGGCAATAGGTATTAAACTTATATTATTCGTAGTAAAATAGTCTTTGAGTATAAATATTGACGTTTTGTAAATATAAATATTTGCATTGACAGTGTAATGATATTAAACTGAATGTACACATTATGAGAATAATGGTAGACTGATCACATCAAGGGCAATAACTCTTAGTCACATCAAGAGATATAACTTACTCAATCTGCCATCTGAATGTAAAGTTACACAGCAAATCAGGTCATTTTATCAGCAAGAAAATCCTAAATCAAGTTCACATTTGAAATCGGTGGATTGCAGACTTCCTTTACTGAGCAGTCTTCAACATCTGTGAATATCCATATTTTATCGCAGGTATAGAGGCCCAGAGTTAGAGATGTGGTCTCTGGGGGTCACACTCTACACCCTCGTCTTTGGGGAAAACCCATTTTATGATGTAGAAGAGACGATCCAGTGTGTATTAAAACCTCCAAGTGTGGTCTCCAAATGTGAGTACGTCGAATGAGACTGAATAAAATGAATCCCTAGCTTCACAGGCACTTTTGACAAAAATTATGAAGGGAGGCACTTTTCTTTTTTGCACATACCAAATACGTCCATTTTCTTGTAAATTGATGCAGTTTCGTAACAAGACATCAAACAACTCTTTGTCACAATCTTCCAAAAGAAAACAGTTTTTCTTTCTTTTCTAAACATTTTTTTCGGATTTGTGTGATAAGAGTTGATGCGGTTCGTCACAGACTCCATTAACTATTGTTGATCAGAATTATTAGCATGATGCACAGTCCTTTCATCTGGTCCCAAGACATGACACTATTTTCTCATTGGTCAGATCGTCTTATCCAGTCGTCAGCGGGGCCCTCGGTGGCCGAGTGGTCCAAGGCGCTTCGCTGGTGACCGCTTGCCTCACACCGCTGAACCGGCACGGGTTCGAGCCCAGCTGGTCTATGTGTGGAAGTTTGTCAGTTATTTGCCGACGGGTGGTGGTTCTCTCCGGGTACTCCGGCTTCCTCCACAGGAGTGAAACAACCTTGAGTGTGACATAGTTCAATCTCCCCCAAGTCGCCACCACCACATGTCCTATTCATAAGGACAAAATTCAATTGTTCCGTCCCCCGATCAAAATTCAATCTCCCCCAATTACAAGGACAAAATTCAATCAGCTGTTCTAATAAAATTCAACACGCTCTAAAATCATTGAAATAAGAAAGGAATAATGGATTTTATGCATGGTTTTGAACCCTTTTAGAACTTCTTGATCTAATAAATTTTATCACTCACAGATTTTATGGTGGGAAATTTCATTTCAGGTGATTAAATCATTGGAGTGTTACAGTAAACTCTAAATATCATTGATGCTTTGATTTGCTGGAATATACTTTTGACCTATTGCCCTCTGACTATTTTTAACTTTTATAATTTATAATTCGGTTTGTTTGTTTGTAAAAAATTCTGTAAAATATTTTATTCACAGCACTGATGTTTTTACTGAGTTGTCTGCTGAAGCAAGACCCTCAGAGTCGAGCCACCATCGAGGAGGTGGCTGAGAATAAGTGGGTGAACCAACGTGTAGATATCACACGATATAGCTGGGAGGATGTCCTACCTAACTCCGGTATATACACATCACACAGTCTACTGTGTTTCATAGAACAGTGAAATTAATTTAGTTTTCCAGGCAGGTAGCCTGATTTGCTTTTATTTCACCTTATAACGAGCTCAATCGCGGTGATCCAATATTTTTTTTAGGAATTTTAAATGATTTATCTTCTGTACTGTTACATTTTTACAAAATCAAATAACTTTTTAACATGGAAAAACACTGAGGGACTATTCGACAGCCCGAAACATTCGACGACTTACAGGATTTACTGACCACTCATTACCTGGTTGATTTAATACAACTAAGTACTCGGGGCACAGGTATGAGGAACTTTCGAAAACTTTCCAGAAAAAAGATCTGGCATATTAAATACTACCCACTATCCATGAGGATTCTTCATGAAGACGACCCCCCTAATTATCACTTCAAGAATAATCAACGTGACGTCTTTTTTTCACTCCTAAAATAAGTTTTCAAGTTCCTCTTATCCCATACCTGGAACAGTCCATGCATCCAAATTAAAATATATCCTATAGTTATTTCCTTATACATGGGGCATTATTTCCTTATACATGGGGCATTATTTCCTTATACATGGGGCATTTTCGTACCATGTACACAGCTTTGTTTTAGATTGTAATTTGCAGATTGTTTTTTTTTCTTCAAAATTTGCAGAATTCCATGGTAACAATGCGGCAGATAATCGAGAGGAGTCCGGAGATCCAGGGAGTGACTCAGACGATTTGTTCGACCGGGGCCGCTTTGTGTACCACCATGAGCAGATTGACGATGACAGATATTATGATCGCGAGGATCTGGGTTCCGACTCGGAAACGGAAGACTTGAATACTGAACTACAGCGCTGTCTATCTTTATAACGCTAATTACCAATATGATCACTTCCTCATTAAACAATCTCTTCAGCGGGTATATGCTTCCAGGGGTAGGAAATTTTGTCTTGCCCTTTGAGAAAGTGTTTTCTTAAAGTTGCTTGCCCATAGCAGTTTTATAAGTTTATAAGTCCTTTCTAAGTGCTGTGTGTGATGTTGCCAGCAGACCTGTGTAGGGGCAATTGAGATTTTTATGCTGTTTCTAGTAGGTATGTACACTTGTCCCTCATTATAAGGCTGAAGTTGAGGGACAAAATATTGGTCAAACGACAGTAAGTTTCCATTGCAGCTGCATTTACCAGGTTAGGGAAAACCTCTCTGAAACTGGAGGTAAAAAAGGTCGTTTTTGTCCAATAAATTCAATGAATATATCGAAGATAGAAACATCCGCCATAGGCGATCATGGATATATTTGTCCGCATCAGATGGTATTGAAAAAACAAATTGTTGTCTATCTAATTTGCATAAGAATATACGACATGTTTTGTTCTCTGTTAACAATTAGACTATGCACACTTTCATTGGAAAACCACTGTTCTGGCATGTAACAATATTTAAAGTAAGTCGCCTGAAGATTTTGTAGCGTTATGATGAATAAGTCAAAAGTTATCAAATAAAAACGACCTTTTTTACCTCCGGTTTTAGAGAGAGGTTTTCCCTATTACCTGTTTACCTTGCACATATATAGTGGGGGAGACAACAGTGGCTGTGCTAAACTGAAACCTGCCTTATAATGAACTTTGTTATGAGGGACAAGGCTTTGAAGGTACACCTGAACTGGAGTCATGTCTTATCCATCTTTTTATCTCATCATCACACCACTTCAGCCAATCACATTCCTTGTACTGTATACCATGCCAGACTGAGAATGGTGGACCAATCGTATCTTCTTACAGATCGGACAAGATCTGAACCTATAGGCACCTAAGTTTTATGGTAGGGGTTCTGAGAATCGGTAGATATTTCATGTAAGGAATTATTGTCAAGGCCTTTATGCCACTGAAAAGCCCTGGGCTAGACACATTGTTGTCCTCAGCCTTTGTATCCATTGTTCCTCATCCTGACATGAAGTATGAGGGCAGAGAATGGCAGGAAACAGTGATTCTATTCACATTTGTTAGGTGAGCATGTGACACGACTGTTAACCAAGAAACCAAGAGTGCTAACATTGACCATGATCAACTCGGTGAACTCGTTCGTCTTGACCAGCTAAAACCAGGATGAAGCATTTGAAGAAAATCAATCTCTAGAAATTGAGGTGAAAAAGGTCATTTTGTTTTATCTTTTCAATAATTCATCATCACACTCCATAAATTGCTTATATATGGTTACATGTCCTCACAATAATGTATTAATAGGCTACAATATATATATATATGTCTTGTAGTATTATGCAAATGAGACGGATGGCAATATATGTTTTTAATACCATCTGATGACGCAAAATATCCATTGTCACCTATGACAGACTATATTATATTCATGAACTGACCGATTCATCTTCATTTCTAGAGAGCCATTTTCCCCAACCTGTTTTATAAACAACCGAATACTAGTAGTTCCATATTGTATTCTTAGTTTTACTGTAATTTTGTTCAATAGTGGAATACTTTGTTTGTCCAAGCATGGAGAGCGAATATCTAGTCTTTAAATATGTATGCCTCCGTTTTGGTGCAGCTTAACAAATATAATATAGATGAATGCATAGGTGCAGTATTACTAACTAGGACCATTTAATAGACATACTGATCAGATAGGGACCAAACTTGACGAGTCGCCTGAAAACTTGCCACGACTTGTGTGAGGGTGACCAACCCTCTCCATGACGTCTGTTACTACAGAGTTCAACTGTATTTGAAGGGACAGGATCTAACATTGTCTTTATAGCCCTTTCCAGAAAGTGTCTAGTCTCCCCCTGAATAATTGCCACTCTTTGAGGTTAGAGGTATGAAAAGCTGCTTCCGGAGAATGGTCCCCTCTGTTTCACTTTTATCTAAGGCACTCACAATTATTTCAAATAATATATTGATAAACTATTCCAGAATATTTCTTTGAAAAGATATTTTGTTAATATTTTCTACATTAACCTATAGATTCCGTGTACGTGTACATTAGAAAGTTAATTTTCTTCAAAAATACACTATTTAATTACTAAAACTACTAATTATAAGGGCCTTCGGTACTTACTTTCTCTAAAACCCTTGCAGAATTAGGCTCTAGTTAATAGTTTGGCGAGCCACAACACAGTGTTGATGCTATGGCATGATAGAAATTCTCAAGTTTTGTCTTCTGTCAGATCAACATACTATATACGATCTAATTATTATTAGGGATGGGATCATTGTGTTTATGTGTTTGTCAGTTTCTTCTTCTTTTTCCTGTCTATTGGATAACTTTCAAATGCCTTGGTCAATCAACTTTAAATTTGCTGTGCATAATGTTCCTGCCTAGAGAAAGACAGACATTGTTTTTCAGCTCTGTTCAAAACTGGGAACTTCACTTTTTCATACAATTTCTGCAAATTTTCCTTTTGTTCAATCTTGTCTGTCAGATAACATTTGAACACCTTTGTCAATCAAATTCAAATTGGTTGTGCATATTGCTTCTGTTTCGGAGAAGACGCTTATTGAGTGGTTCAATCCATGACCTCCATACTGTTTTGCATATTTTCATTTGTATCTAAAGCACATGACTCAGATACTCATACATTCTAGTCTGTTTCGACTTAAAAATGTTCAGACTCACCTGAAGTGGTATATTCCAGATATTCCGTCGCCATATTTGATCCTTGTAATTCTAAATTTACAGATATGCCTATAAAAAAAATAGTGAACACTACTGGTAGGCTGGATGTATTATCAGAGGCGTGACTATAGAACATATATCCTAGTCCAGGTAATTTTAAGTTGGATCATTATAATAATTATAATTGGTGCTAAGCAGTTTGCTGCAAATGTGTTCAGATTTTAGAGATACGACAAGCTTTAATTCAGGAGAACACCAAATAATTGATGCCTTAAAGTATTGTGAATAATTTTGTGTTGTGATTTGTTCCTTGTATTTATCTCTGGGAACCTGGACAAATAAACAGTCTGTATGGAATCCATTACATTCGAATTTTCGAGCGAATAATCTAATATTGAAAATAAAATGTTGAACCACAGTTTTGCAACATTTCACAATATTTTAATGACTGTAGCGACTTTGAAACTGTGTATTAGAACGATGTTTCATCATGGTTCATGGGACCAGTCAATTTGTGTATTAGAATGAGGAACTTTGTGAGACGAGTCAATGTGTGTATTTAATGTGTATTTTATCTCTTTTGTTGTCTGTTATTGTCTTAATTAGCTTGAAAATAAAGAAAAATTGAAGTTTTCTTTTTTCAGAGATTATAGAGGGGTAACCTTGGTAATGCAATCTTGGAATAGTTGTATTCTTTTAGAACTTAATACACAACCAGGGCATCTGTAAAGTATGCATGCTCAGAGGGAGAATGTGTTGGGGGGGGGGGGGGATAAATAACACATGCAATAGTACTTTTGCCTACCTATGTAAACTAATGTGGATTTCACAGAATAGTTCAGTCTACTTCTCTTAAACTGTGTCTTTATTATAGCTGATAGTATAAAATAAATTTCACCCAAGTGAAAACGGGCCTGATCGGTGATCAGAACGAATTGTCAGGTTGTTTTATTCTTTGGGACTAATTATTCTGAAACTTGTACATTCTCCGATTTTTAAATTACATGTACAGGGGCTCTGCACCACTCTGTGGAATTTACAGTTAGTAATTTTTGGTGAGCAGGCCCTGTTTTTCCCATTTGATTCTTTGAAAGCTGTTACAATACTTACAATTCAAAATTTAAAAAAAAAACCTATTTTGGATTACTGATTTGATCATTTTAATGTGAATTTAAAGCAAAATCTGCTATCTGCTGGTGAAATTGATTTAGACTGCACTCTTCTTTGAAAAGTGCATGTCAAATTTAGCATTGACCATACAGTGAACATGTGAAGAGAGATGACAAATAAATTGAGTGGAGTCGTGCATACTTTATGGATGTCCACTAAGGTAGTAGGACATGCTGTAAATTATGTACTGATATGTGTATATGGCAATAATTATTTAAACTGTTGGGAAATACAATCATTACGCAATCTGGTGTGTAAATAAAGTTGACAGTTCAACTTTCATATGACTTTGATTCGTTTTCAGTGTGAATCTTTCTTTTGCATGTGATGTATGGATTGTGTGATCCTGTTGGCAACCTGAACTGAACCGTTACACATAACATTGTAACATTAGCAATGATCGGTTGTTTTGCTTTTTGGTTTGATAGTAGCCTCATTTGAAAATATGACACAGTGTTACAAAGTTGATCTGAAAATCTCAACACATTGCTGGCACTGTAAAAGGTGGAGCACAGGAATGCTCTTGGCAGGATTGCTTCACTCAATATAAAGTACTTATAAAATGTGCCAAATCTGGAGACCGGAAAGTATTATTTTGGTAATTTCATTGTCTTATTCCCGGGCATGTGGGTGCCACCATTTTTCTGGCAAGGTTGATGTAATTTGGTGCTACCAACTTTCTCTTTGACATTGACACCTCCGCATGGCACAATCTTTTGATATTTTTTACCCTCGAGCAAAGCCAGACCTTTCAGTGGGAGTGAACTCTTTGATCTTTACGGGTTACTTCGCACAGTCACTTGTCTGGAAATGATGCCATATTTGGATAATGTTTCCCGATAATGTTTATACATTAGTCCATGTGTAATTACTGTGGGTGGGATTTTGAAATGGTTTCATCAAGCTGACCACCCAATTGGCTAACAAATGTAGGTTCAAATTCGCACGGGATTTATATAGTGCTGCAGTCGGCTATAATATTCCTTGATATTATATCTTAGATTGCCCCTCTCTCTGCTGCGGTACACCCCAAATCGCCCAGACAGGATTAACTGGGATACAATCATGCAGGGGTCCAACCCCTTGGCAGTGGTAGGACGTTAGCACACACAGACCTGATCACTAGAAGATATGCCATGCAATCTCTATTCATTTGTAGAATGCCCAGGTATTCTGCTTCAACAAATAAGAGTGATTGTTGAAATGAATTTTAGCATATGTTCCTGGATAAGAATGGCATATGCCTGTGATTAAAATGGGATACACCATGCCCAGGTCGGTATTCTGATCTGTATGGACAGGAGTTCCAATCGGAATGGCATTGCCATCCTTTCTTTGATAGTTCCCAGGGAGTTTCTATGCCTCCCAACTCGGTGCACCATGCCCTTCTGTTTGGGATGTATTATGCCAGTTCCTAGCATGCCCCGAGTTCAGGAAGCTCCCTGAAGGCCTCCCAGATATGCAAAGAACATGCAGACTATTTGAACGCCGTCAGAGTGTAATTTTGTTTGTGGCATGCTTAGAGCACCACATTTATCAACACACGGTCCGGAAGACAACTGTGACATCGACCATGCACTCATGGCTTTGGGATATTAAACCGTGAGCAATATCAAGAACATTAACCCAAATACGACAGTTCATCATATCTACGATTTATAATATTAGGTAACATGGACTTGGTCATACCTATTGCCAAACAACACTTAAGTTTTCCCCCTGAAGTAGTTCCACAGAATAGAAGTTCTTCTGACCATGTTGGGACCAGATTATTGTGTCTGTTTTTACAGGGTTCTGGTTTATCAAGGTTCAAAATAACTTTTAAGATTTGTTGGTTATTAAAGGTTGGTCAGTTTATCCAGGTGTTGGTATTCACAGGTTTCATTGTATTAATCATCTATAAAAGTGGCCATTGAGCACCTTATCTCTGACCAGTTCACCATCTATCACCGGTATGGAGCTTGTATGACTCATTAATTCAGCCAATCAGCTGTGCTCACAGCTTCATTCCTTGGGGACCCTGAGCATCACACCTCCCTGCAGTCACACAGGACAATTTAAATCGCTTGGCGGGAAATGAACGTATAAATTTGATCTCTGGGTACAGTGACACGGGTGTCGAAACACGACCTGGGCTTATCAGATATCAACACCTAGATTCAAAACAACTCTGGGTGAGCAAAGGCGGTTACTGCCCGCAGTACTCCTAAACCTGGCCCAGGCAAATCTGTCAAGATTTGAATTATCTGGGTGAATGAGTGAATATGATTTAACGTCGCTTTCAACTATATTTCAGTCATATCCCGACGTTGGCTCCTATTCCTTTTCACACCCGGGAACCACACGGGTGGGGTCCTATTCCTTTTCACACCCGGGAACCCAACGGGTGACTCAGTCGCCTCTTACGACAAGCTTTCTGAGGAGCTGAGGCTTATTCTTACCATGACCTGCGGTGTGCACAATGACATCCCAGGTCAATCCCCGGAAACCCCACAGGGCAATTTATCTGGGTTTGCATAGATGAGTATTCATAGATTTTACTTTGTTCATATAAAGTGACAAGAGCCTGTCTCCTTGGATCTGAAAATTGATACAGTACCCTCTCTTGTGAGTCATGAATTTGATTTCTGCCAAAAACCATCACTAAACAATCTTGATAGCATAGAGAGAATTTTAAGAGAGAAGAGAATACATTTAGATTGAAAAAAAATAGTGTTGTGAAAGCTACATTAATTTATTTATTTTATATTTATTTATATTAACATTCATTTGGTTGATGTCTTGGCTGGTTGAGGAATGGACTATTGACAGACGCAGGCCTTGCAGGAAATAATTATTTAAACAGATGGCGATCAGGATCCTGCATCACCATGGCAACCTCTTCTTTGTATGTATCACCATCTTGCCAACAGCTCCCTCTACAGGTGAAAATGAGAACTGTTCCAAACTCTACCACTGTACCTGAAATTAAAAATATTTTGAATATTTGGACACTGACTCTGGGTACAACACGCATGCAAATATGATGGACTGTTCCTTATACGAAGGTCACTATATAGCTGAACTATTGCTGAATATGACCTTAAATCTAATTCTTGCTCTCTCCTCATATTAAGGTATAAAACTTGAACCATCAGTATTTATTGTTCTGCTGCTAGACAACCCATTGAATACAACCAGTGTTCCGTGGCATTAAGAAGAGACTACTGTCTGAGGCCCTCAGGTGCGTCCTGTATTTCCTATATTTTTTTTTTAGTCATTCCTATATTTATATCCCTCAAAATATATTGAAAGCAAAAGTGTTAATGAATAGGCTCATCATGGTTTGTTTAATTAGTTTTTCTATTAATTCAGACACAGGACATGAAGTTTCTTGTGGATAATGCATTATTTCTTCATTATTTTAATGATTTTGGACGGTGATCAAAGGACCGGTGTTGTTTAGTAAGTTTTGGCCCCCATGAGATTTGGAGTGCCAAATTGAAATATGAATGAAGAAATTTTCAGCTAGCTTAAAGTATATTTTTTATCTTGTTTTATTGTCAAGTATTTTTCAGGGCTTGGGTCTTAGGGTTTTTTGATAAACAGCATCTTGAAGTAGTGGATTTGTGCAAAATCGTATTGTTTCGTTTTCTCCCTGTAAACATGTGAAACCAGTCCAGATTTTGGTAATAACTAACAACTGAAATGACCAATATTTTGGGGTAAAGTTTACCTTGGTTCCGCACTGGTTTCATATGTTTACGGAGAGAAAAGTGCTTTTTTCACCGCAGAATACATAGACGAATTTGCACAAATACACTACTTCAAGATGGTGTTATTCAAAAATCTTAAGACCCAGTGGCTGAGAACTGCTCAGATCATATGACATTGGATAATATAATGTAAACCAACTGAAAAATAATTCATTGGACACTCCAAACCACACCTCCACTGTGCCAGGTCCTTTCCCCAGCAGGCTGGTATCCCCATTCTATCTAAGAAAGCCATGCCAAATGGGGTACCATGCAGAGGTCTGAATGGGGTACCATAATGACAGTGATCTAATTCAGCCAATATCATATGTATGCATTTGATGCGGTGAGCTGGAATGGCTACTTTTCTCTTTATAATTTTGTTTCTTTGGTGAAACTATAAATTTGGGTCGCTCAGTGAGTTCGACTATGTATAGTGGCCTTGGTTTATTACTGCAAGTCAACTCTTCCAGAATACCCACTTTGTAAGCTTTTTTACAGGTTTTTGGCTGACCCTACATATGGACTGGGTGAATTTTGCAGGCTTTGATCTGGCTGTTCGTGTTCACTAAGAGTTGTTGATTCACTCACTGGTCTTTTGTTTTACTGTGTGAAAGAGACCTTAAAGTGTAACTGTGGCACTTGTGAATGTGTATGTCATATTCAAAATAATCATGTGAATAACAAAACGTAGTAAAGTTCCCCCCCCCACATTTCACTTGTATTCTGTCTCAGAAGATTCAAAAGCAGTTTCCTGCAGTGGGAGAGACTGCCCCTTAAGACATCAGAGATGATGTTAACGATGTCATAATTCGAGCGTCCTGCACCGTTTGTGAGACATCGCGGCAATGCAGAGAATGGAACAGTTTTGTAACTATGTTGTGATCTGGTTTATCATTCCATAGTAACATCAATCACAAGGTTGTGGCGCTGTGCACTACAATATTACCATTCCTACTTCAGTGTGCCGTTTCGACTAGGGGCTGCTGTCTATTGCAATGTTGAAAGATGCCTGTCTGATACAATGTTGCAAAGTTTCCACTAGCAGATTAGGAATTAATGTAAACAAAGTATCAACAATGTTGCAACGCATGTTGCAGCACAGCTGTGGTGCACAAATAGGCAAGGCTGTATCGTCGATGCGCTCACTGAACTGTAATTACATTAATAACATTGAAATTGTTTGAACTAAAATCGTAAATTAAGGAACAGGGTATAAATTCAATAATTTGGAAGTTTATCTGGGATATGACATAAACTTGCAAAAGTACCACAGCTACTTTAACATTTTCGAAGAAGACTTTAGCTTGGTGGTTTCTCCAATGGATAGATACCTGGGTCACTTTCTTCCCTCAATGCATTAACCAGTGCTGGCATCAACTGTAGCTCAAACACTCGGCATTCTCCACACACTGGACATGGTGGGACAGCTGTGGAGAGTGATGATGGTGACACTTGAGACATAAACAGTGGGTTACCATTCCATTCATACCTGAAAGTATAAATCAGATTCATTGTAAAATCAGTCTTCAGTGTTCATTTCACAAGGTGGTTTTTATGGTGACTTCACTGATGATTTTATGAAAAGCAAATGTAAAAATAAAACTAATAATATCTGGAAATATCTGTTTATAATTGTCTAAAACCCTCCAGAATTCTGTACAGGGTTCACACTCTTTTTAATAGTGCAATGAATCCCATGATTGTTGTGGTGGATTTTCATGAATTTGGTGGTGGAATTGCCATGACTTTTCTTTGACTTTGGTGGCAGAATTTTGATGACCTTGGTTGTGAAATTTCCCCGATATTGGTGGTGGAATTTCCATGACTTTTTGATGACTTTGGTTGTGGAATTTCCAAGACTTTCGTGGTGGCATTGCCACGACTTCAAGGACTGGTGGTGGAATTTCCATGATATTGGTGGTGGAATTTTCATGACTTTTCAATGACTGATGGTGGAATTTCCATGACTTTTCAATGACTGATGGTGGAATTTCCATGATTTTTCGATGACTGATGGTGGAATTTCCATGACTTTTCGATGACTCGTGATGGAATTTCCATGACTTTTCC
>JAVTVY010053967.1:0-29440 GCA_036873755.1 Hanleya hanleyi
CAACAGTGAATTTGATTTGTGGACCGTGCCGCCCACACAAACCAGTGTCGAACAAGGATTATGGGTGGAGCATCTCCCGCTCTCCAGCATCAGCGAAACCGGGCCCATCGAGTTCACCATCAGTAATGCGGATACGGCCTATGTGGATTTAGCCCATACCTACTTGTATGTGAAAGCCAAGGTGGTCAATGGAGCTGGCACCAGAATCGCTGACCAAGCAACGGTGGGCCCGACCAATCTCTGGCTGCACTCGATGTTTCAGCAGGTGGATATTTTTCTCAGCGACAAACTCATCAGTGACTCCACCAACACGTACCCCTATCGAGCCTACATCGAGACACTGTTTGTCGTATGGCCGAGAGGCTAAAAAATCTCAGCTGACAACCGCTTTATTCTACAGGGACACGGCCGAGCACATGGACACGGCGGACAATGGGGGATATAACAAACGGAAGGCTTTCACTGCGAACAGTGCCCCGGTGGATATGATGGATCGACTGCATGCAGACATGTTCATGCAAGACCGGTACCTCTTGAACAAGATCCCCATCAAAATCCGACTGATACGGGCGCCTCCGATCTTCGCCTTGATGGCCACTAACGTAGAGGGGCATGTAGCGGACTATAAGATTGTCATCCAAGACGCAGTCCTGTATGTCCGAAAAGTGAAACCGAATCCAGCCGTTCAATTAGGACACATGAAAGCCTTGGAAACAAAACCAGCCCAGTACCCTATCCGACGTGTGCAAACCAAAGTGTTCTCTGTGCCTGCTGGAAATATGGGCGCCAACAAAGAAAACCTGTTCCTGGGGGATTGATCCTGGCCTGTGTGGAAAATACCAGTTTCAGCGGAGCCTACCCAGAGAATCCGTTTGACTTTAAACATTTCGGCATCAATTTTGTGGCCCTGCATTTGGATGGACAACAGGTGCCAGCCACGGCCTTAACCCCGAACTTTGGGCGGAGGAATTTCATTCGAGCCTATCAGAGCCTGTTTACAGCCACCGGTCAAATAAACCAGGACGAAGGGAATATGATCAGTCGGGAGGACTACGGGAACGGATACACGTTGTTCTATTTCGATCTGACCCCCACCTTAGAGAACGACCATCAGCTGGCCCTGGCCAAGCAAGGCAACTTACGGTTGGAAATCCACTTTGCACGAGCCCTGGCGACCACCGTCAATGTGATCTGCTACGCCGAGTTTGACAGCATCATTCAAGTGGACAAGGCGCGCAACGTCCTGTGTGACTTCTCCACCTAACATGGATACAGGCCAGATAACCACCGTGCTGGAGAATGACCCAGAGACACGTAGGGTCTTTCAAGGGGTGTTCGCCCGAGATGTGTTTCCATTAGACCGTATGTATCCGGCTGCTTACGTTCTCAACACGGACCCGATGGATCGACCCGGTGAACACTGGGTGGCCGTGTACTTGACAGAACAACAGGGGGAATACTTTGACCCGTACGGTCTGCCACCCCTCCATCCCGATTTAACAGACTTCATGGATCAAGGCACAGAGACGTGGTGTTGGAACAGTCAAACGTTGCAAAGCCTGACCAGTAGCGTGTGCAGACAATATTGCTTGTTTTACCTGTACCATCGATGCCGGGGAAGACCCTTATCTACTATCGTACAGATGTTTGACGAGTACCCCCAGGCCGAGGACCGCGATGTACTCGTCTATGACTGGGCCGCCCATCATTTCAATATACAAGCCCCGTTCTGGGCTTAAGTTAATGACAAGCCCCTTGTTCTGGGCTTCAATGTACAAGCCCCTTGTTCTGGGCTTCAATGTACAAGCCCCTTGTTCTGGGCTTCAATGTACAAGCCCCTTGTTCTGGGCTTCAGTTAATTACAAGCCCCTTGTTCTGGGCTTGAGTTTTCACGTGGTTGTTCTCACGTTGTTGTTGTTCACTGAATAAAAAAAATGAGATCTCACCAAAAACCCTGTCTTGTGTGTTTTATTCCTAATGCATCAATGCCCAATGTGGAGATTCAGTCAAACTGAAATCAGTGGTGTAGGATGGGGCCAAAATGTAACCCATCAAGTTTAGAATGCAAGAGCACTATAGTAAAAAATAGAGAGCCAATGAAATCTGCCTACAGACCAAGTACGTGTTTTTGGTCTAGGTTTGGAGCGGGCATTTCATTGAGGTACGTGTATACGGTGAGTGAAGAGACTCGTCCAACACGTATAGATTATGTTGATGACTATAAGTTCTAGGTAACCCATCAAGGGTAGAATGCAAGAGCACTATAGTAAAAATAGAGAGCCAATGAAATCAGCCTACAGACCAAGTACGTGTCTTTGGTCTAGGTTTGGAGCGGGCATTTCATTGAGGTACGTGTATACAGTGAGTGAAAAGACTCGTCCAACACGTATAGATTATGTTGATGACTATAAGTTCTAGGTAACCCATCAAGGTTAGAATGCAAGAGCACTATAGTAAAAATAGAGAGCCAATGAAATCAGCCTACAGACCAAGTACGTGTCTTTGGTCTAGGTTTGGAGCGGGCATTTCATTGAGGTACGTGTATACAGTGAGTGAAGAGACTCGTCCAACACGTATAGATTATGACTATAAGTTCTATGAGCATAATGCATGAAAGTGGCTTTGAACACCGTATTAGCCAATCAGTGGCCTATAATGGAGCCAAAGGTAACCCATCCATGTCCAGAAAAACATTACCCGGGTGTACAAGAACCCAGATGTAGGCGCGGACGTCAGCGAAAGCACACCGTGAATACCCCAATTCGATGGGCTGATTGTTCGATCGCTGATTGGTTCTTTTTTCTCGACCGCTGATTGGCTCTTTTTCTCGACCGCTGATTGGTCCAAATGGAACTGCCCATCTTTCCCAAGTTCATCTAGAATCCCCCTTTTTTGTGCTCAAGCTCTAACTATAGCGATGCCGCAACATTGTCTCATTGGACATTGGACCGTCTGACCTGGAGGTGACCCTTTGACCTTTTGACCCGCGTCCGCGCGCGCGCGCGCACTGCCGGGGATGACGCGCGCGCTGCGGGGCGCTGGGGCGGGAAAACACCCCGGCGGTTGAACATTGGAACTCTTGTGGGTTTGGAGGATGAACATACGGACGTCTAAGGGAAAAAATTGGAACTCTTCTATGTTTGGAGGTAGTGTTTGGTGAAAACCCGAAAGTGACGTCACAACCCACGTCACCTGCGTATATACTCCTGTAAAATAGAGCCGATTTTATTTCTTTGGAAGGGGCAAGGTCAATAGGACTTGCGCTTTTTATACTACTAAACTGTGAAGTAGATTACATCTTACATAGGCCTTAAGGCCGTGATATGCATATGAAGTATTCTGGGGCATGGTCAGTACTTTCCAATTTTCCCTTCGTCTACTACTCGCCGATTTTTTTGATTTTTTTGATTATTATTTATTATTATTATTTATTTATTTATTTCCTCGAGAGCTTTAAAATAAGACCTCACTCTACCCAATCGGGCCACTAGTGCTCCACCTAGACTCCAACATGTCCACCCCGTATGGATTTATACATACTAATATCCCAGTATATGAGTGTATATGGGTCTATATGGATCTATATACAAGCCTACGCGGTACTTTCAATTTTTTTTCCATCGTATTCTACATGATCAACCTCATAGCTCATAGTAAAAGCCATAAAAAAAAACGATCACCCCTATACCCATACAGGCCAAATATAGCGGACATGATCTTCGCCTGAGAATTGGTCTAGTCCGAGTTGTCTCCCTTGCACCAAAGCGTATAGATGGCACTGTGGTTTGAACGACGTTATTATCCGGGCAAATTTTGGTCTTGAGCAGCCATTTTGTGTTTTCTGAGCTGGGGAACATTCTCTGTCGCAGTTTATAACGGAACTTTTTTCCTTTCGGTGTCCGCTGAGATGAATAATGTGACGAAACTCTGCACGATTCATCGCCTGCATGTATACCCGTCACACGTAGACTGTAATCGAGGGAGTGTGCTGTGTTGTGTTCGAGCGGACGCATCAATTTGTGTGATATCAGACAGGAAACGTGAAAATTGATATTCTTTCACAGATTTCGAAGTGTATACAGTTCTGGTGAGCTGAACGCAGCCTTTATGATCAGCGATTGAACGATGATGTAGGCCACCGAACAGGTTTTGTGGAATCAACATTCTGTAACACTCCTCCCTTGACTGGAGGGATTTTATCGGACATCTGCAGTACGGAACGCTATTTGTTGCATACATTCGCTTATCGTGGCAGTCCGTATAATTTGTCAATTTTTGTGTTTGGTTTCGTGAGAGAGGACGACATTGGTTTTCATTAGTGCAAAACTCCCGCTCCCCGACCCGCACCACAACAGTGAAAGCTGGTGGATGAAATTCTACTCCACGGGAACGGTTGGTGATACCCATATTTTTTAGCATACGAATGCATCGTGATGAAGGCTTCATGGTGTGTTATACCCACCTAGGAAAAAAACAGCCCCAGATCATCTGGACTAAACTCTTTTATCAGGTAAGCTAGACTTTAGTACTATACTTGCGTTGAAACCCATGCAGACAACCTATTCAAATTTGCAATGCATTGGCAACATAGCGTCGCACGAAATATACGCGCCCCTGTTGACCAGGATTTTTTTATACTCCCACAACAACAGACAATTTGAAGACAATTTTCTAGCGGGGTGTTTTCTTGAACATAATTGCTGTAATATACTCTTCTTTTTGTGGACGCTAAATATAGGGGAGAAAATGGCAACATTGTGACCAAACCATAACAGTTGACAGCTGTAAAAATAGATACCGTGGCATAAATTAGAGAGAGCATTTCAGTACACCTCAAAAAAATGAAACCTGGACGGGTATCCTTCATCTCGAGGGGACGCAAGTTCGATTCTTGCTTTCATTATGTGAGTATGTGTTGGACATGTGATCTTTAAATTTTATTATCATCAATACACCTAAACGGTATAGTTCAACCCCACCCCAGCCCAACCGATGCCCCTTCATGAATGCTTCACATTGATACCTCACTCGACCCCACTGGACCATACCCGTGAATGAATTCACCACGGTGGCATACTGTAAAATGCGAGTCGCATGGGGCTGGATCTCCGCCATGGCTCTGTAGAAATGAAGGTGTGGGATCCAGAGGGACATGTTTTATAGACCAGATGTAGCTCTACGGGTGTAGTCCGTGATACGTACTATTCTGATGGGTTAGTCCAAAAAAAGGGAGCAACAACAACAACAACAACAACACAGATTACAGATCAATCCTTTTTCCAGGTCACGCCCGATTCACGCAGACCGGAAGTGACGTCATACACCTGCGCACAACCGTGATGGAAAAAAATGGATATGACCTTGAACTGATCACGTGACCTCCCCGTGATGACAAATACCCAGAACCAAGTGAGTACATGCATCCCATAGTCCCAGGTCACGCCCGATTCACGCAGACCGGTCCATTAGATGCCCCTTCATGAATGCTTCACATTGATACCTCACTCGACCCCACTGGACCAGTAGTCAATCTCCTAGCTCCAAAAAGGCTATTTTCATACCCTTCGGCCACCGCGCATGCGCACAATGCCGATATTTCAATCCCACACCCAGCCCATTAGATGCCCCCTCACCTAAGCTTCACTTTGATACCTCACTCGACCCCATCGGACCATTTTATCTAGGGACTACTTTTTCTCCGCGGAAGCTTTTTCCCCGAGACCGAATCACCGCCAAATCTGGAGAGCGTATAATTGTATTAAAAATTTCAGAGTTTTTTGACTGTTAATTGTATTAAAAATTCAATACTCAGATATAATTGTATTAAATTCAATACCCTTGTGAATACGTTCATTCTGTGTTAATAAAAAATAGTAGAAAATTAAAAAATGCTTAGTGTTCATTCTTTTTTCCTTTTTTAATAGTCAAATAGCTCCAAAACGTCTATTTCCATTCTCGCGCATGCGCAGAATGCCGATAGTTCAACCCACACCAGTCCATCAGATGCCCCTTCACCTCACCTTCACATTGATACCTCACTCGGCTCCATCGGGCCACTAGGGGTTCTCCTAGCTCCAAAAAAGGCTATTTTCATAGCCTTCGGCCTTCGCGCATGCGCAGAATCACCCTAATTCAAGCCCACACCCAGTCTATCAGATGCTCCTTCACGTCACCTTCAATTTGATACCTCACTCGACCCGATTGGACCATTAGGGACGCCTCTAACCCCAAAAAGGCTATTTTGAAGATTGATATCAATCTTCAATCTTCAAAATAGCCTTTTTGGGGTTAGGGCGTCCCTAATGGTCCAATCGGGTCGAGTGAGGTATCAATGTGAAGCATTTCACGTCAGCTTCAATTTGATACCTCACTCGACCCACTACCTCCAAAATAAAAAAATGAAGATTGAAGATTGCTATCAATCTTCAAAATAGCTTTTTTGGGGTTAGGGGCGTCCCTAATGGTCCAATCGGGTCGAGTGAGGTATCAATGTGAAGCATTTCACGTCAGCTTCAATTTGATACCTCACTCGACCCACTACCTCAAAAATAAAAAAAATAAAAAAAAATTCACCTTGACAGTATGAAGATTTTTTGATTTTTTTTTTGAAAAAATTTTTTTTTTTGGAAAAAGGATGATGGGGGCTGGTGTTAATTTTGTGTGCTTTTGAAAGAAGTTTTCTCTTGCTGGTTCCGGCGTGAGCGCTCCTGGTCCATAGCGCGAGCATCAAGGATGGCTGTCATAGTCCAGTAGTGGTGAGTGATGGCACGCCTCTCCATCGAGTGCACTCTGTGGAGGACCGCTTCTGTGAACTCGTTCAGGATCTGGCGTCGTCCCTCGTTGTCGTCGCCATCTGCAAACATGGACCGGACCACTGCTCGGTAACCCGTGAATGAATTCACCACGGTGGCATACTGTAAAATGCGAGTCGCATGGGGCTGGATCTCCGCCATGGCTCTGTAGAAATGAAGGTGTGGGATCCAGAGGGACATGTTTTATAGACCAGATGTAGCTCTACGGGTGTAGTCCGTGATACGTACTATTCTGATGGGTTAGTCCAAAAAAAAAAGGGAGCAACAACAACAACACAGATTACAGATCAATCCTTTTTCCAGGTCACGCCCGATTCACGCAGACCGGAAGTGACGTCATACACCTGCGCACAACCGTGATGGAAAAAAATGGATATGACCATCCTCACACGCTCGTCTTCAGGCAAGACTTAAACCGGAGGTGCTCCTGGATCGTCTGGAAAATCTTCTCCACGTCTCATGCTTTTCGTCTCATACAAGCGGATAGGCAAGCAGGCAGGCAGGCAGGCAGGGAGACAGGCAGGCAGGTCAGGTAAGTCAAATTGAATACACCCCTTTTCCTAAAAATCGACTCCTTTTATACGTTTTTCACTGGAGGTGGGTACAAAATGGTGGATACTCACCTCCCACTCCCCTTAAAAACCAAGCCGCCATCTTGTATCCACCTCCCACAGCACTGGTGTGTGGAGGTGGGTTCAAAATGGCGGATACTTACCTCCCACCCACCACGACACAGTCCGCCATTTTGTACCCACCTCCACACACCAGTGCACTGACTGACACCGGTGTGTGGAGGTGGGTTCAAAATGGCGGATACTTACCTCCCACTCCACAACCACACAGGCCGCCATTTTGAACCCACCTCCACACACCGGTGTCAGTCAGTGCACTGGTGTGTGGAGGTGGGTTCAAAATGGCGGATACTTACCTCCCACTCCACAACCACACAGGCCGCCATTTTGAACCCACCTCCACACACCGGTGTCAATCAGTGCACTGTGTGTGGAGGTGGGTTCAAAATGGCGGACTGTGTCGTGGTGTGGTGGAAGGTAAATAGCCGCCATCTTGAACCCACCTCCACTCACATCCACTCACGCATGCGCACAGCCACACTTATGACGTCACACCAAGTTCTGCGCATGCGCAGTGAGGCGCTAAAGACTCAATTGACTCTTTGTATACTACTTATGGTGCTATAGAGTTAGGTTGACCTTTCTGCTTATCAAGGTGCTGGGGCAACTTGACATAAATTTGATATCTCATGTGCAGCTTTGAATCCTTCACAGGGTGAGGTAGTATTTATGCAATTTCACTCCACAAACTGATATATCCAGATTTACATGCAATGGATTATCTTGGGGAACTTGGAAAACAGAATAAACAGGAAGGGGGGATAACGTTTGTATTAACACTAATCATTTGCTATGATCATCTTGATCAAACACACCATTGGAAATCATAATGTCTCTAGGCAATGCTTGAGTAGTAACATTCAGACTATTCCCCTCAGCATCCTTACATCGCATTGGTAAAATACGATGATGTGCATCTGAAAACCCCTCGGCTCTGGGTGTCAGTCATTCATAATGTATTCAATTTGAACCTAGATGTCAGGAACACCAAGCAGTCAAGTGACAAATGTTAATGACAGATTATCGAAAATTTTGCAATTAGAAATGGCCCCTAAGGTTTCTGTCCAATCAGAGAAACCGATATTCCTTATATAAGTCTCTTGATGCATCGAAGATGTAGACCAAATTTTACATCGAGCATTTGAATGGTATCAGAGATAGAGATCATTAACGATTTTTCATGAATTAAAGATGGCGGCCCATCCTTCCAGCCACTCAGAGGAGCTGATGTGGTTATTCATTCCCTTGATACCTCGATGCTGCGTACCAAGTTTCGTATAGAACACTGAAATTGTATCTAAGATATACATCATTAAATATTTTGCATAAATTAAAGATGGCCACCAAGGTTTCTGCCCAATCACAGAAACCAGAACTGTCATTTATCGTAAGTTTCTTGATGCATCGATGATGTATACCACATTTTACATCGAGCACATGAACGTTATCAGAGATAGAGATCATTGATGATTTTGCATAAATTAAAGATGGCCGCCCATCCTTCCCACCACTCAGCGGAAAAGATGTGGTTATTCATTGCGACTCTCTTGATATATCGACGGTATATACCAAGTTTCATATAGAACACCTAAATGGTATTAGAGATATATATCATTTGAGATTTTGCATAAATTAAAGATGGCCGCCAACGTTTCCACCGAATCAGGGAAACTGGTTTGGTCATTCCTTCGAAGTTTCTTGATGCATTGATAATCTATACCAAGTTTCACACTGAACAGCAAAATGGTACCCGAGATACGCAAGATTAACAGTTTCGCATAAATTAAAGACGGCCGCGAAGGTTTCCAACCAATCGGGTCCTGATTCATTCGGGTTCTGGGTCACGAGCATATGGATGTGCACTGCAAGTTTGGTGTGCCTAGGTTGAGTCATTCTAACGATATCTTGGTAATGAGAAAGCTATGATGGTCTAGCATAAATTAAAGATAGCCGCCAAAGTTTCCAACCAATCGGGTCCAGATTCAATAGGGTTCTTGGTTCACGAGCATATGGGTGTGCACCGCAAGTTTGGTGTGCCTAGGGTAAGCTGTTGTAAAGATAGCTGGGTAATCAGAAAGGTGTGATGGACGGGCGGATGGACGTATATGACGACAAGACTATCCTTCTATATCCTAAATTTTGGCAGAGGGGTAAAAAATCGAAACAATGCTGACGATTATATGAATTACATCACTGAGAAATCTTTGAAATGAAACTAATTGCCGTCCATTCATACATACCTCTAAGTTTGGCTGCTGATGTGTAAGTGAATCGCGGTAATTCGATATATATGGGGTATCATCAGCTTATTGCCGATGTGTTGACCGAATAGCCCCAGTCAAATCATACCATGATACTACATTTGTTAGTACACACATAGCTCAAAAAGTTCTGTTTTAACAGAATATTTAGCAAATTATCCAATTATTTCTCCATAAAAGGCATGGTAATGTGCCCCCTCTACCCCTCACTTACTTTCCCTGATCCCACAGCTATCCTGACGCGTATTCACGGCCTTCCGACCTCCACAAATCTGATAAGATGGGCATTTGAATTTGAGAGAGAAGGATGGTCACTTTCTGTGACCTCATACCTATCCCGGCAAGTTTCACGACAAAAGAAACAGATCGATTGTAAAATTATTAGACGGAAGTGTGTAATCTAAGTTCCTCTACAGAGGATGGACAGGACTTTCTTCCATTTAAAATTATTTTCCATGGCCGATCTGTGCTATCCTGAAGGATGTTTTCACAAACTTCTAATCTCCCCCCCCCCGAAAAAAAATTGGTTCCAGTAGGTGTTAGACGCGGCTTATTTTAATCTGTAATCTATAATCAGTGAGCTCCACCACAAATTCAAAACATGTGTTGAACAGGCTAGACAGTAACACTATAATAAGTAACATTATAATAAGGGCTGATTGACAATGGCATATGTGTTATGCCTCTTAAACAACCAGATGTGTATCATATCTGGGAGGTTTGGGTCTGGAAGCTTTTGAACTGTAGCTTTTGAACTTTGGAATTGGGGCTTGGGCGAACTGGAGCTTGAAACTTCGGAGGGGAAGCTTGGGGGAACTGGAGCTTGGAACTACGGAGCTGGAACTTGGAACTTGGGAACTTGGAACTAGGGAACTTGGGAAACTTGAAACTTGAACTAGGATGTCCCGTACGCAGACGTCACTCTCTTGTCGGTTTCAATCGTCTTCGGATATCTGGATTGATTCAACTCCAACTGTCAGGCCATCGTGAGGCCTAAGATGGATTTGATATTTAGGATAGTGAGCCACAGGAGCTCACCTTCCACCCCTTCTCCCTACTCCAGCCCCAAACTATATTATTTTAGTACTTTAAAAAATAAATAAATAAAAACAACAATAGTGTATGAAGTCACTTGGGGTTCGTATTCAAAGATCAACTGAAAAATAATACGCTAACGTCGAGTATTTCAGGACAATAATTTTTATTGAAAATACAAGAGCTACTCTATCTCACATAAACATTAGTCCTTGTTTTTTAAAAATTATATCATGACCTTCTGTGTGAAGAAATATGGGTAAATTAAAAAAAAATACCATCAAAAAGAGCATCAGAAATTCTCGATTTAATTCGGAATTGAGACATTTTCTTCCTTGACGAATCTGTGTAATGTTTTCAAGTGTTTCCAAATCACAACACATCTTATTAGAGCTATTCCAAATGTGTTGTTATAATCCACAGCTCTAAGAAGGATTGTTAAATTCAAAATGGTGGGCATGTTGGCGCATATAGAACTCTCCATTTTAGCCTCGGCTAAATTTGACTAAAGAGATATTGTCAGCGTCAGTGTCCGTCTTTCTGTCCATCCGATTCTCCATCACGCTTTTTAATAGGATATCTTTTGAAGAATTTTTGAAGAACTTTCCAAAATCATACCACATGAGTAGTATACATTGGGCATATAGACTCCCACTGACCTAAAAAATGTGCATATCACGTGACCTTTGACCTTTGCGTCAGCCAATCAGAAGCGAGTATTTTGACCTCGTCGTGTATTCTTCCGCGGTGAGATGTGTATGACGTCACTTCCGGTCTGCGTGAATCGGGCGTGACCTATGCATGTACTGACTTGTAGTTGGAGTTTTTCCATCACGGGGAGATCACGTGATAGTTCAAGATTAAATTATAGGAATGCAAGTACTGACCTGTTCATCCGGGGTTTACATCCGGAGACTTATATCCGGGTCCTTTAGTTGTTGTTCAATACGGGTTCACACGGGTTCACACGGGTGGAGGATCAGCCGGGTAGTTTAGGATTGATCTATATCCGGGTCCTCTAGCAATACCATTTATGGGATGCATGTATTGACTTGTATTTGGGGGTTTTCCATCACGGGGAGATCACGTGATAGTTCAAGGTCATATTGGATGATAGGAATGCATGTGCTGACCTGTTCATCCGGGGTTTACATCCGGGCACTTATATCCGGGTCCTTTAGCTGTGTGTTCCATACGGGTTCACACGGGTTCACACATTGATGGGAACAGCCGGGTAGTTTAGGATTGACCAATATCCGGGTCCTCTAGCAATACCTGTAGTGTGTAGCATTACATATGGGTTCATCCCGGTTCACACGGTGATGGGAACAGCCGGGTAGTTTAGAATTGACCTATATCCGGGTCTTCTAGCAATACCTGTAGTATGTAGCATTACATACGGGTTCTTGTACATCCGGGTTCTTTGTACATCCGGGGTCTGTCAGGGTGGTGTATAAAAGTGGGGATTTTCATGGTATGGTTTCATTCATTGCCTTGCCTACTTGACCGCAGCTACCTGACCAGCCTGAGCCAGCCTGAGCCTACCTGAGCCTACCTGAAGAGTGACCAACCTACTCAAGACCTACCTGAGCCAACAGCCATGGACTCATCTGACCGAGCTAAGCTGATGCAGCACCGTGTCCAGATCATTAGTGAGCTGATGAATGTGGCCGAACTATGTGGTCTGCTTCTGGTGAGAAACGTAATCACTACATACATGGAAGAAGACATCATGGCACAGAATATCAATACGGCACGAAACAGAGCCCTCATGGACACTCTACCACGCCGAGGTCCTTTAGCATTTCAGGCCTTCTTGGAGGCGCTGAGAGAGACGGGGAATGCGGGAATGCGGGAATAGCCTCTCTACTTCAACCCGAGGAACACACCTTAGTCATAGACATTCCCGAAGAGAGTACAGGTAGCAAACGTGCCCAGGAAGACCCGGAAGAGTCCTATCCACCAGCCAAACGTCCCAAACTAACACCTTTAATAATGCCTCAGCAAGAGCCTCAGCAAGCGGAGGAAGAGATGCTACTCCCTATGTCTGTGGAGCAGATGAATGACATCATCCAGCAGGCCTACCAGGCGGCCCAGATCACCAGTTGGGAGCTCATGCCCTATTTAACTGTAACCGTGAAATATGAGCAAGTGCACTTTAATGCATCAGCCTGGAACGATAAACCACCTAAGCATATTGCCTTGACGTTTGAGCAATGGAAAAGAGTAGAGAGATACACACAAAGTCCAGTCGTCGAGGCGGTCATTGAGAACCACATCGAACATACATTTTGTTGTGGAGACGATGTCTTCCTCACCTGTTCTATGTTCAATGACATGCTGCTGGTGCATATTCGTAAATGGAAGTTGAAGAAAGATACTACGCGTATTCCCTTACCTGAGGGAGTCACCCTGCAAATACCTGCGTGGCGGAAGCTTCAGCGCCTCGCACACGAAATTTTTGAAGCTCTGCATGACCAGCTGTCTGAGTATATCTACAAAAAGTACATTGAAACCTTCCTGAATCATCTTAAACCTCGCATTGAAGGCGGGCGTATCCAACAATGTGCAGGCTGTGTCGGATCGTTAGACATGCATACGTGTCTGGATGGCCCGCATCCTTTGGCGGCACCGTCAGACGCGCTAATGACTGAGGCGTTACACGACATCAACGAGACGGAAATAGCGGAGGCATTGGAAGCGGCCTGTCCACTGAGAATTCCCCGTGAGCAGATTGCAACCTTCCTATTCGTGCACGAGGGGCAAAAAGACACGGAAAATTTCAAACAAGTGTTGTTGGCTAAATATTGAACATTCAGACCTGGCAAGAAAGACATGATTTCAAACAAGTCTTGTTGACTAAATATTGAGCATTCAGACATTACCGTATTCCTACATTCTATGTTCATTCTACCATCATGGTGACACCGTATAACGCTATTAGAAAATTTAACACAAAGAGCCGGTGAAACTCTTATGTTCATTCTACTGTTAATAAATATTAGAAATTCAACTAATGTGTGTCAGTGTTCACTCTATGCAGGGGAAGGTGTGGGAGTTGTGCTTTTTGGTTAGAAAGTTCCTCTTTCGAATTCGTCTTCATCTGTATCTGTAATATCATCGTCGTCCGCATCCAGAGTGTCGGCTATCTGTATATCTTGTCGTCTGCTCAGTTCCCGCAATTCTCCGTCCCGAGTGAGTACTCGATTGATCGGGGGCATAGCATCTTGTAGTCCCTGCGCCAGGGCTTGGTCCCTCACAGCTTCAGCCTGTGTAGCGTTATGGCTTTGGACCAGAGCTTCAACAGTCGTGTTCATTGCGTCGAACAGTGCACGTCTAGCAGCCAATCGATCGATCGTGAACATTAGTCTAGCATCTTGTAGTCCCTGCGCCAGGGCTTGGTCCCTCACAGCTTCAGCCTGTATAGCGTTATGGTTTAGTTCCCTCGCTTCATCAGTCGTGTTCATTGCGTCGAACAGTGTACGTCTAGCAGCCATGATGTGGTTGGCATGAATGTGTGTAGTAGACGACCGACAGTCCGCTTTTTATTCTCTACCGTAGCTGAGGGCGCGCGGACGTCAGCGAAATCTGTCTAGACATCATGGCCAGAAAGAAAAGACAAAATGACCTGTGCTTTCTGCAAGATTTTGAAGCGGGCTAAAGTTTTAATAAACACGAGTTGAGATCTAAAACAACTTTAAATTTATAGCTTGGCATGTTATCGTGTAACCCTGAAAATTTCATAGACCTAACGGCTGCATAAATATTTTTTTTCTTCATTTTCCACGTTTCAAAGGCCCAATTTCAGCTGCACGACTGTGTTAAAAGTACGGTAAACTTGAAATAAATGGACTTACTGCTCTTAAAACACTTTAGGTGTCGCTTTAGGTGTCGCCCCTTACGACGTTAGTGTGTCATTGTTTTGTTTCCATCCCTCTAGTGTGAAAACAACCATTGACACCCATAGCTGTATTCGGTCCCGAATACAGCGAACGCAGCGAACACGTGAACACTACATGTACAAGGTACCGTATGTACACGGATGTAAACAAGTCCCCGGATGAATGAATAGATACATGCATTCCTATCATTCAAAATGACCTGTACATGTAGTGTTCACGTGTTCGCTGCGTGATGGAAACTGTTTAGAGTATGGGACCGAATACAGCTATGGGTGTCAATGGTTGTTTTCACACTAGAGGGATGGAAACACAAATCTTGCAGAAAGCACAGATCATTTTGTCTTTTCCTTCTGGAAGCTCCTACACCTTGCATACACCTAGGTAAATAACACCAAGTGAATGGGAACTTCCTACTAACACTACCACCCATTATTAGTATGAATGTATAAGTTACACAGTAATATACTAGTTTGATAGATACACCGAGTAGTCCCGGAAAAAGCCGAGTGTAAACGCCCACACGGTCGTAAATTAGCACATGGGTCATGGTACACTTTGAAGGGTATGAGGTGTTGGGATTGCCATAGAATGCACTCAATTTGAATGTGTATTTTGTGAGGTGCTGGAGATTGGCAATCATCATCAAATATGGAGGACGGTAGAAGGATTGGGTTGGCCCTGAAAAGGGCCTTTAGGGTAATTTGGAGAGTGAGGAGATTGGTAAGCATAGAGGAGAGGAGATTGACATGGTGAGTCTGATGTTAAATTGAAATGTGCCAGATTAAAAAGTCCCCTTTCGAAGGACTGGGTTGGCCCTGAAAAGGGCCGTTGAGGTGTTTGTTTACCCTGTTTTCTCAGGGGAAACTTTCCTATTTGCTCCGGCTAATTGAGAAGTAGCCTCCAGGCTGTTGTTGTTGTTGTTGTTCATGCGGTTTCAACTCCCCAATGTCGATGAATTCGGGCTGAGGTTCTTCTTGTACGTCGATGTTAATGACTTCGGGGACGACTGGCTGGCACTGTTGTTGTTGGTCCAACAGATCTTGCAGGCTGTCCAGCCAGTCTTCCCCCTCCAGATCTCTCGGAGCCCTGGTGATCAGATGAAACAAATCACCCCACGACAGCGGTGTCATTTCTTTTGTGTTTTCTCTCGTCCACTTTCGCATCTCCTCTAACCAAAATTGTTTCACTGCCTTGGCCAGTTCTTTTTTCTCTCTCTTCTTTACTGTTGACTTGCCGCCCGTTGACATCTTGGCTACTACGCTTGTCTTGTACATTTCCTTTCTCGTCTCTGTCTCTCTCTCTACGTGTTTTCTGTTGAAAGAAATGTGATAGAATGTGCTCTTGTCCGTCTGGCTCGGGGTTGATATGCTGAATGTGATGGAACTCCATTGGCTGTCTAAAAGGCGCGAACCTCATCGATTGGCTCTTCTTCGGGCAAATCCATTGGTTAAAATAAAGGATATTCATTGGTCCAAATGCCGTAGTTGCACACGGCCCACCATTACGTTAGAATCCTACCAAGCTTTCAATAGCGAATTCCTAGGTTAAATTGAAGTCCCATACTATAACCCAGGATGATATCGATTGGCTGTCTAAGACCGGCTTAGCCCACTCATTGGCTCTTGTTCAGGCTTAGCCATGGGTTGAAATAATGGACGTTCATTGGTCCAAAGGGTTGGCTACAGTCTTGCTGGGTGAACGCCAGAATCCCATTTTTTGCACCAAGGTGTGACTAGCAAAATTACAACACATATAAGGGAAGTGGGAAGAGGTGCCGACATACTGACTGAGTCACATGACTTCACAGTATAGTCTCCCGGTTAACCTATTCTAAAGCACATACCAAGAATCTAAAGATTCGTGATATGTGTTGTATCTCAGGTACGCTTTTATTGTACCTGTTCATTGTACCAACTTGGATGATATGACCACACGGCCCCTAGCACCGGCATAAGCGGTATTAGATACAAATCTAGAGAGCTATGATGGAAATGCTCTGACAACTCGTATATTGGTAATTGGTGAGCTGTTTCGCTGTGACAGCTCGTACACTGGGGGATTGGTGAGCTGTATCGTCGTCAGATGAAAATGACGGCATTTAACACAAAAGACTAGTCTGTAAAGCCCGATGTCGACCCAGCATCAACTTCCCACAAATGCCAGCATATATCAAAGACCAAAGGCCTAGGTTAGATGAATTCCTAACCCTATTACACGACCGAATGATCACGGACTTTCACGAAGGGTGGGAAGCTATAACGGACACGGACTACTTATACCAAGAGGACGTCTTCACATGAAGTAGTATAAAAGCACATTTCGACCCCTATTGACCTTGCGGGGCATGCAACTATTGACTCGTGTACAAGTGCATTTCGAGCCCTATTGTCCCTTAACCTACTCTATATAGACAGACCTCTCTAGCCGTTTCTTTTCATTCACCACCATGGCATTCCAACTGACGTCCGACGTCTACCTCATCGTCAATGACGATCACCTGGAGCTGGTCCAAGACGCACCGCAGAAGGTGAAGATTTTGTTATCGCTATCAGGATGGACTCTATTGACACGGTTGTTACAGGGAAAAGAGCCCGAAAGGGATTTCATGCACGTGGAAGTCGGTGTGCACATACGCACTGCTGGAGAGGATTCCTTTTTTCCCCCGGTTGGAACAGCGTGGAGGTACCCATATCACACTCTGTCCCCCCTTATGGATGGCGCTGAAAGATGTACTCCCCGAGGTAGATGACTTACTATACCCCGAGGTGAAAGAAGGGACTGTGGCTACCCGGAGGCTTACACCTGGCTGCACCCTATTGTTGTACTCCAAACGAGTGGACCTCATCGATAGCGGACTTAGGTGTTGGTGTACGCCTGAACCCAAAGCGCACGTCTCTTTGTCACCGGAAGGATGGGCTACCTTGAAACGGGTGTTGTTGGGTGACCTGGACGGTGATAGCATTCACCTGTGTGACGACGTCTACATTTTCCGCGGTACCTTTTTCGCTCGACTCCTCTGTCTGAACGACGGTGGTTTTACCCTGGACCCCGATCTATGGACGGCTTTGGAACAAGTAGTCCCCATTGTCGATGAGGTACTATATCTATAGGGGCCACACAGTCTAGAGCGTCAGTCGCATCATGAAGCGAAAGTAGTAGGGTCTACCTAAATTGAGTCCCATTGACCTACTTAATGACGTCACATTGTGGAGGATTGAGGAGGAACTTGATCACGTGATGATCACGTGATCAAGGCATGTCTAGATGGTGGGTGTGGGTTCAAAATGGCGGCCAGTGTGGGAGGTGGTGGTGGTGGGACCAAAATGGCGGCTTGTGGGTGGTGGTGGTGGTGGTGGGACCAAAATGGCGGCTTGTGGGTGGTGGTGGTGGTGGTGGGACCAAAATGGCGGCCTTGTGGCATGTGGTGGGTTGTACAGTTCTGCCATGTGGGTACCGCTGAAGTAATGGTGTTGTGGCGGCTGATGTGGGTGGTGTGGGACCAAAATGGCGGCTTGTGGGTGGTGTGTGGGTGGTGGGACCAAAATGGCGGCCTTGTGGGTGGTGGTGGTGGTGGGACCAAAATGGCGGCTTGTGGGTGGTGGTGGTGGTGGGACCAAAATGGCGGATTGTAGAAAAACGTATAAAAGGAGGCGATTTTTTAGGGGTGGGTGTATTCATTGCACTACCTGCCTGACTCACCTGACCAGCCTGCCTGCCTGCCTGCCTGCCTGCCTGTCCAGCCTGACTGCCTGCCTGCCTGCCTGCCTGCCTGCCTCACCTCTAGCCAGCCTGCTTGCCTGCTTGTATGAGCTGTGGAGAACCTTTTACTTTTTTTCATTTTACCAGTGCAAATTCACCAGACTATTACACCGTAGCAGTTACTCACCAGCCTGAGCCCATAGTCATGCAGTCAGCCGACCTAGTTATGCTTCAAAAGTACCGTGTTCGCCTCATTGATGAGATGCAGCATGTGGCTGAACTATGTGATTTCCTTATGGAGGGAAACATACTCCTGAAACACGGTCGCGAAGATATCATGGCTGAGAAAACCACTTCAGCACAAAACAGAGCCCTCATCGACGGTCTACTGCGCCGTGGCCCCTATGCATTTCTAGCCTTCGTGGCGGGGTTGAAGAAGACGGGAAATAAAGAACTAGCAGATCTACTTGAAACCCCCCTTGTAGATGATGATATCTTAGCCATGGACACCACCGAAGAGCGTACAGCTAGCAAACGTACGCACCCAGCGTCTGGTGTACCTGCCAAACGCGCTGCACGACCCAAACGGCCCCGACTAACACCTTTAGAAATACCTGAGCCAGTGCTTCAGCCAGTACCCCAGCAAGTGCCTGAGCCCGTGAAAGAAGAAGAAGAGGTGCAACTTCCTATGTCTGTGCAGGAGATCAATAACATTATCCAGCAGGCCTACCAGGCAGCCCACACGAACATTTGGGAGCTCTCAGCCTATTTAACTGTGAGTGTCAAAGACGAAGAAGTGCATTTTAACGCACCGGCCTTTAAGGACAGACCAGCTAGGCATATTGCCTTGACCTTCGACACCTGGCAAAAACTAGAGACCCTTGATTACGCCATCGATGCGGTTATTCGCGACCAGGGGAGTGACGAAGCGAAATTTTATGTGGGTGACGACATCTTTGTCAGCTGTGCTTATTTCAACGACCAGCTCCTGGTGCATATCCGCAAATGGAAAATGAGGTTAGATACGCAAGAGCGTGTTCCTTGTCCTCAGGGTGTCACCTTGAAAATAACGGCGTGGCGGAAGTTGCAGAGTCTCACAGCTACAATTCGTCAAGCCCTGGCTTACCAGGTGTCTCACTATATTTATAAGAAGTACATCGACACAGTCCTGGATCATGTGAGACCTCGCATTCGACACTTGCGTATCCAAGCATGTGCAGGCTGTGGGAACAACAGTCCGATAAACACGCATACGTGTGTGGACAATAGTGTACCCTCATACGCGCTCATCACTGAGGCACTACAGGGCGTGACCGAGGAGCAAATTGCCCTGGCAATGGAAGCTGCCTGCGCTCCCAGAATTCCACGTGAAGAGATTGCTACCTACATCTACGTGCACCAGGGGCGGAAAGACGATGATGAGTTCAAACAAGTCTTGTTGCATAACTATTGAACAAGTGTGGTGTTGAAAAACATTTACCGTATTCCTACACGTTCATTGAAGCGGCTTGATAGCGTATAATTGTATTAAAAATTCAATACTCAGAGTTTTACTGTTAATTGTATTAAAATTCAATACTCAGAGTTGAAGACGTTCATTCTATCATTCTATTGTCTTGTTGTATAAATATTGAACATTTTCAAGTCTTATTGCATTGGAACATTCAGACATTATCATCTGCCAGTCTTGCTCAAGCTGAAAATACGGCTTCTCTCCTCATGTTCATTTTATGTTCATTCTATGTGCATTGAAGCGCCTTCATAGCGTATAATTGTATTACAATTCAATACCCAGAATCTGGTGAACACGTTCATTCAATTTGTGTTAATAAAAATAGTAGAAAATTCAAAAAATGGCTGTTAGTGTTCATTCTTTTGCAAAAGATAATTGTATGCTGTTCGTCCGTTTCAGCGTAGTGGCACGTGTCCCCTATACATGTTAGCGTCACCCAGCATTCTTCACATAGGCATAAATGCCCGCACGGAAATAGGGCGTACAGGCTTTCGTCGTCTGTACACACGCTGCAGTTTGATTTACTGTTTTCCTTATGTAGGTCTTGTTGTAGTTTAAACTTCACAGCGTCCATTTGACCCATGTCTTCCCTCATTTCATTAATCTGTTCGTTTTGGTGCGTCACGTGTTCGTTTAGGCGGTTCAACTGTTCGTTTAGGCGGTTCAACTGTTCGTTCAGGCGGGTTACCTCGGCCCAAGAGCATGGTGATGTTGTTGTTGTTGTTGTTGTTGTTGTTGTTTCGGTAGCCGGCGTTGTTATAATTGGCGTTTGCGTAGCCGTTGTATTTGCTGGAGGTCTGTTTAACCACTCTAGGTCGGGGAGTTCTTCATCAGTTACATCCTCATCTTCTTCCATAGCGTCCCTGACCTCTTGGTCTTGTTCTTCAGTTCGCCGTCTCATCAACCCTCCATCTTCTTCCATTGCCGCCCTCCTAAGCTCTTCGAGTTGTTCTTCACTTCGCCGTATCATCGTCTCGTCGGCAATAACCCGCTCAAAGCTTGTAATTATTGTCACTCCATCGTTATGTTCTTCACTCGTAATCACCTCTCTGTGTTCTCTAGGATCGGTGAATAGCCTTCGTCTTGTACCCATGATTGTAGTTGTGAATAAATGGCAACATACTACGCGTTATTTATAGTCTAGGCGTTCTGTGGGTGGTGGTGGTGGTGGTTGGACCAAAATGGCGGCTTGTGGGTGGTGGTGGTGGTGGTGGGACCAAAATGGCGGCTTGTGGGTGGTGGTGGTGGTGGTGGGACCAAAATGGCGGCCCTGTGGGAGTGGGTCCAAGATGGCGGCATGGTACCTGCTAAAAATGTTTTGTGTTTTATTTTCTCAACTAAACCGGTCTCATTTTTTGCAATAAATGTGAGTTCACTGCAGCATGTTTATCGAAAAGAAAGCTAGGAAATTTTATCGTATCACACGGGGCTACGGTAACCTACTCCATTTGACACCCATAGCTGTACTCACATTTGTCTGCACACTGTATAGTGCTGTGTTACCGTAGCCGTGTGATACGATAAAATTTCCTAGTTTTCTTTCTATAAACCAGCTGCAATTTTCAGGGTGACATTATAAGGCTGTGAGGAACATACTTTTTTTTATCCAGGAAAACCGATTTATTTCCAGTGTACCGGGTTTTCTACACTACCCTAACCATAACGTTACGCGTCTAAAAATCGATAAAATCATTAAAATAGTGGCTTAGTCTACCGCTACCCTTCTAAATTTTTAAATGCTACACGATCAGTTGCCTCAGTTCAACTTGAAATAAATTTTATACGTGCACTCGCATTTATTGCAAAATCACACCGGTTTAAAATTGGAAAAGAAGCACAAAAATATTTCTCCAGCGTAAGTGAGCACAAAGATGTGATATAAAATTACGCTCACGTCCGCGCGTTACACTATAAATAGCGCGCAGTATTTACTGATTCATTCACAATTACATCATGGCTGAAACCATGGATATTGATAACCTGTTACCAGACTTCATGATAAATGATGATGAACTACAACTGCTCGGGAACAACGATATGGACCCATGGCTGGATGCTATTATAGAAGATTTATTTCAAGACGAACACCAGCCACAGGGTGGCCATAATCAAGACCCCCCAGGAGCGACACCGCATCTTAGTGACCCCCAGGAGCGACACCGGATCTTAGTCACCCCCCAGGAGCGACACCGGATCTTACCACAGTCGAATACCAACGTTTTGACGAAATGGACCGAGTGCTAGAAGATATCTTGAAACAACAACAAAGCCTCCAAGCTGAAGGAGAAGAAGGACAAGAAGAAGGAGAACAAGAAGCAGGAGAAACGGAAGAAGCAGGAGAAACGGAAGAAGAAGCAGGAGAAACGGAAGAAGAAGCAGGAGAAACGGAAGAAGAAGCAGGAGAAACGGAAGAAGAAGCAGGAGAAACGGAAGAAGAAGCAGGAGAAACGGAAGAAGAAGAAGAAGGAGAAGAAGGAGGAGAAGAAGGACAAGCAAAAGGGCAGAAGAGGAAAGACTCCAGAAAACACAGAAAAAGACAGTACCCGAAAAAGAAAGACTCCAGAAAAAACAGAGAAGACTCCAGAAAAAACAGAAAAGACTCCAGAAAAAACAGAAAAGACTCCAGAAAAAACAGAAAAGACTCAAGAAAAAACAGAACAAGAGAGAGAAAGCGGCTAAGGGGACAACAAAAGGAACAAATTGAAGAGGTCATCCACTACGCTACCGCAATAGAAAGAAGACTGGCATCCAACATCGAATGCCAACCATCCCCGTATTTACGCTGCATACAATGCTGTAATCACTTCGCCAAGTACGCCATTTTTCCGTGTGGGCATCAAGCCCTGTGTGTAGCCTGTATACGCCGACACGCCCTATTACCACAGCTTCCGGACGATTACAACCCCCTAGTGTGTGAATTCATAGCGGTGCCATGCCCGGTGTGTTCTGTGAGAACACAATCCCACCTGGCCCCAACGATGTAATCGCTTACATCTTCCAAAGGCTCTTTTTAGGGCCACCCCATCTTTCCGAAAGGGGAAACTTCTAAACTCAAAAGCACAAAATAAAAAAAAAAAAAATAACACCAACTCCCGCACACATACCTAGGTAACAATAGGTAAATAACACATCAATTTCCACGTTAAAAGTCCATTCCACTCTTTATAATATTACCCCAATGCATTCTGGGTCACCACAGAATGCCTTCATTTTACACCAAATTCACCTAGTCTAAATTTTGCCATGTTAAAATGTAAAAAAAAAAAAACCCCTAGTCCGTAGCCGTACACGCTATAGGTGCACACCTCTCTCTCTCTATCCGTACGCGTATCAGTGTTTTTGTTTATGTTGGGAGTTACTTCCCCTTGATCACTGTACGTTTACTTTGACCGTAATAAAATTCGTATCGTATCGTATCGTAATGGGAGTTACTTCCCCTTCATCACTGTACGTTTACTTTGATCGTAATAAAATTCGTATCGTATCGTATCGTATCGTACCCGTACCCGTTCTAGTTTTTTTATATTCCACCCGCCTCCCTTGTCCGTGAAAGTCCGTGATGATTCGGGCTGTAATGTTATCTGCAATCATGCCGCTCATTTTGCACCAAATTTTTGCATGGGTTAACCCTAAAAACACTGAGAAAAAAACCCCTGCGTGTTTGGAAGTAAGGGGTTGGCCCTGAAAAGGGCCGTTAATGGAGCAGGGATTGTTTTTTGGTGTTGCAGTTTGCTAATACCATAGAATAAGGAGGGCATGATGTAGGACCTGTGATTTGAATTTATGCCAAGTTAGAAGTTCTCTTTCGACAACAATGGGTTGGCCCTGAAAAGGGCCGTTGGAGTCAATTTGTTGACCCTGTTTTCTTCAGGGGGAGTTTTCCTGTCTACTCCATCTCACTGACTGAAAAATATCGGTGTGGCTCCAGGGTATATCGGTGTTGATGTTGGCCGTCTTCGATGTCAGGAGATATGGGAAGGTCTTCCAGGAAGCGTGCGGGTGGTATGGCTGCTATTGGTACATATTCCGGCTCGACTGGGGGCTGTTGTTGTTGTTGTTGTTGTTGGAGTTGGTGTTGTCGTGGTGGAGGGGGAGGGTGCATCTCGTCCATGGTGTTTTGGAGATGCACCAGCCACGCCTCGTCCCCCACTGTCCTGGCCGTTCTGATGAGGGTGGTGAGATTCTCGGCTGCCTGCCGGTTGACGTTGTTGATGTTGTGATTTTCAAGGTATCGGTACCAGCCTTGAATTTCCGCGGCCCAAAAATCTTTTACGGCTTTCGCCATGGCACGTCTTTGTCTTCGTTCTGTCTCCCTGCGTGCCATCGCCATTCGCCCGGAGGCCTTGGTGGTTGACATCTTTGCTACAGTGCGAGTGCTCATCTTCTTCTTCTTTCTGTAATATAGCTCTATGTGTTGTGAGGTCTGTGAAAAGTTTTGGAATGCCCCGCACCACGCTCCCGCTGGCTTTATACTCACATACAGGTCATTTTCATTGGCTGTTTCAACCTCGCTCATACTGGCTTCATTGGTTCTTTTTAGGGCTAGCAGATTGGCTCTTTTATAGCCATTTCATTGGCTCTGTTTATAGACATCTCATTGGCCAATAGTGGGCTCTCCCACCCTTCCTAGGTTACGCCAGAATCCCGTCATTTTGCACGAAATTCGTCTAGTGGAAAATTTCCATGTTAAATGAATGCGTGTATTAATAACATGAGAGTCGATGTACACGTGGCTGATGGATGTCTATGCCCACGTGCGACCACCCTTCCTGGGTTAATTCTCAATCCACATATTTTGCATCAAATTTGTCAATGTTAAATGATTGCGTGTATTAATAACATGAGAGTCGATGTACACGTGGCTGATGGATGTCTATGCCCACGTGCGACCACCCTTCCTGGGTTAATTCTCAATCCACATATTTTGCACCAAATTTGTCAATGTTAAATGATTGCGTGTATTGAGATAACATTGGGGTTTGGCCCTGAAAAGGGCCAACACTACTGGCGCTATTCCTGGGTGACGTCACAATCTCTTCATTTTACACGAAAATTCGCACTAGCAAATTCCTATGTTAAATGATTGCGGCTATTTATAAACATGAGAATGGATGCTGATTGGTGGCCTACAAGGTGTCTACACCCAGGTCCGCGCGACCACCCTTCCTGGGTTAATTTACAATCCGCTGATTTTGCACCAAATTCACAATTCCTACGTTAAATGATTGCGTGTATTGAGATAACATTGGGGGTTGGCCCTGAAAAGGGCCAACACCCCTGGCGCCAGTGATGCATTCTGGGTGTCGTCAGAATCCCTTCATTTTACACGAAAATTCACCTAGTGCAAATTCCTATGTTAAATGATTGCGGCTATTTATAAACATGAGAATGGATGCTGATTGGTGATGGGTGTCTACACCCAGGTCCGCGCGACCACCCTTCCTGGGTTAATTTACAATCCGCCTATTTTGCACCAAATTCACAATTCCCAGGTTAAATGATTGCAGATAACATTACAGCCCGAATCATCACGGACTTTCACGAAGGAGGAGGGTGGAATAAAAAACTATAACGGTGATGGGGTACGGATAGAGAGAGGTGCGAAAAAAAACCTATAACGTGTACGGCTACGGACTAGGGGTTTTTTACTCACGAGTCATGACGGACTTTCACGAAGGGTGAGGGTGGAATAAAAACTAGAACGCTGACGGGTACGGATAGAGAGAGGTGCGCACCTATAATGTGTACGGTTACGGACTAGGGTTTTTTTACGGACGAGTCATCACGGACTTTCACGAAGGGGCAAGAATCGATATATACACATTTGCCTGGTCGGTGTTTTGTCATTCACCACTATGGCAGCGCACGGAGCGGAGCTTGCCTTCTTCCAACTCAGGCCTGACGTCATCCTCATCGTGTATGACCATGAACTGCAGCTCATCGAAGAACATCCCCGAGAGGTGAAGCTATGTTTAAGCCTAGCAGGATGGACTCTATTGACACGGTTGTTACAGGGAAAAGAGCCCGAAGTCGATTTCATGCACGTGGGAGTCGGTGTCTACCTACGAAGTGGTAGAGATGATTCTTTTTTTCCCCGGTTAGAACAGTGTGGTGGTGCCTCTATCCTACTCCGGCCGGCATTATGGCAGGCGCTGAAAGCTATTATCACCGACGTCCACGACGTACTCCACCCCCAGGCGCGCTCTGTAGCTACCCGCACTCTTACACCGGACTGCACCCTATTGTTGTATCCCCAACGCGTGGAGCTCATCGATGACGACAGTAGGTGTTGGTGTACGTCTGAACCAGCGCGTGTCTCTTTATCCCCGGAAGGCTGGATTACCTTGAAACGCGTGTTATGCGGTAACCTCGACGGTGATAGCATTCACCTGTGTGACGACGTCTACATTTTCCGTGGTCCCTATTTTGCTCGACTCCTCTGTCTCAAGCGAGGTGGTTTTACTCTGGACCCCGATCTATGGACGGCTTTGCAACAAGTAGTCCCCATGGTCGATGAAGTACTCTCTCTACAGGACCCCCTCACAGAATAGTACTACTCATGTCTGTGCCCACCTGACACTATAAATACCAGGGGTGAGACAGAGTGTGTGTCATTCACCGTTCGACATTTGGAGCAAGCATGTCATCCGACCTACGAGCCATCCTGCCCCTTACACTCCAGGTGGGGTTACACGTCTATGAAGATAAAGTCACCCTGGTGGAAGACCGTGGAGCTATTTGCTGGGCGCCCGCTGAGACCGTATCGAACACGGTGACGCTACAGCGTGACGGCTGGACCAAATTTAAACGCGTGTTGAGCGATGAGCTCGACGGACACCTCATCCACATAGACAATGCCATCTACGTATACCGCGGACCTTTCTTCGCACGCCTGGGCCGCTACCAAGACCGTACGCGAGGCTTCACCCTAGACCACCATCTGTGGACAGCCTTGGAGAAAGTGGTGCCTATCGTGGACCAGCTGTTTACACCGGACGAGCGATCATCAGACCAGTTGGCGTGGGCTCGTGCTATGGAGGACGCGTTGGCTGAACCCCATGAACAACTACATGAACCCGATACAGCCGGGGAACAGAAAAGTACTATATCTATAGGGTGCACAGAGGCTAGAGTGTCAGTGTCACCTGATGAAGCGAACACACCGGACGGGAACCCAGGGGCACCCCGATGAGGGGTAAGAAGACCGTGATGAGGGGGTCACGAAAGGGAAAAAAGGGGTCAGCATCTACAGTGAACAAGGTGTTAACCGATTTGTATTACAACCCTACCAGTCCAGCCGCGTATAGCGCTGTGGGAGCGCTCGCTCGAGCTGCCCATTCCCAAGGCATCAGTCGAACTGAAGTTCGAGACTGGTTAAAAACCCAAGACACTTATAGTTTACATCGAGCAGCCCGACCACATTTTCGCCGTAACCGAGTCATCGTAGGAGGCATAGACGCACAATGGCAGGCTGATTTAGTGGATATGAGTCGATTTGCACCTCACAATGATGGACATCGGTACATGTTGACCTGTATCGATATTTTATCCAAGTATTTTACCCATTCGCACCAAAACAGGAGAGAATCTAGTACGGGCGTTCCAGCAGATTTTCAAGACGGGGCGCAAACCCCTGTATTTGCAAACGGATGAAGGCACAGAATTTCTCAACCGACCCTTTCAAGCCTTTCTTAAGAAACAGAAGGTATTTTTCTTCCATACGTACAACGAGACCAAAGCCTCTGTGGTGGAACGATTCAATCGGACCTTCAAAGGACGAATGTACAAGTATTTTACTGCCCAAAACACCCGACGGTACATCGATGTACTACCTCAACTGGTTCAAGGGTACAATCGAGCCTATCATCGCAGTATCCAGCGAGCTCCCCTCGATGTGACAGAACGCAACGAACATCAAGTGCGTGGTACGCTGTACTCACCCAGTCCACCACTCACGTCACCCCGTTACAAACGCGGAGATGTGGTACGGATCGGTAAAGTGAAAGGACAATTTGAGAAAAGTTACTTGCCCAACTGGAGTGACGAGCACTTTGTCATCGTTCGCCATAAACGTCGACAGCCACACGTCTATCAACTGGAAGATCTACAAGGAGAAACACTGCAAGGCACGTTTTACGAGGCAGAATTACAATCCATAGTGAAAACACCGAAAGACTACTACACGGTGGAAAAGATTTTGAAAACGGAACGTCGACGTGGCATCCCCTATCATTTCGTCAAATGGCAAGGTTGGCCCCGTTCGTTTAATTCCTGGGTGTCAGACCGTGACATGAAACGCCTATAAATTCTAACCCCTATCACCGCCATCCTTCAGTGTAGGGTTGTACCATGGATAGTGCACATCTACCCTTACTGTTACGGACTCGAAAAGCACAAGTGGGTACTGTAGTGTGTCTAGTAGTGCTTCTGGGTACCTTATTTGGAGGCGTGTTCTACGATTTGGCGTACGTGATATCCTGTTTCAACACCCTTCGTCCAACAATTCCACCTCAATCATCCACCACCACCACCACCACCACCACTACGACGCTGCCTACGCCATCCAAGACGTCAAGGTACCGCCACGTATCAACCCAGACACCCACGCCTACCACGCGGTCTACTCCATCCATCACGTCACCTGACCGCCACATCCATCCACCCACGCCTACGACGTCCCGTACTACTACGACGCCCCGTACTACTACGACGCTCCGTACTACTACGACTCGACCTGATCACCCGTCACCTCCGTCTACCCTGAGAAGCGACGACCCTTCCACCCCATCACCACAACTTAGTACACCCACCACCACCACCACCACTACGACTCCTACGACGCTAAAACCATTTAGAGTGGACGAATCACGTTTACCACGGCAACGGTACCCGTTCGACTACGATCCCCGGTGGGATCCACGACAACGGTGGTGGGCCTCTGAACGCCGAGCGCAAATCACCAAATAAAAAAAAAAAAAAAAAAAAAAACTATGGATCCTCGGTGGCAGCATCCTTTCACGTGTCTCATCGCTGGACCGAGAGGGTCGGGAAAAACACACTTCGTTCAACACGGGTCAGCCCTCATTTCACCCCCTCTAGCTCGCATCCTGTGGTGTTATGGAGCTTGGCAACCCGCGTACGAGGAACTGGCACGTGTCCCGGGACTCACCTTAATGGAAGGCTTACCCCCTGAGGATACGCCAAAAGACACGTTGGTCGTGGTGGAGGATCTCATGACGGAAACGGACAGTCGAATCACCCGTCTCTTTACCAAAGGAAGCCATCATCGTCGGTTGAGCATCATCTACATCGTGCAGAATCTCTTCAGTAAGAACAAAGAGCACAGGAACATTAGTTTGAATGCTCAGTATGTGGTGCTATTCAAAAACCCCAGAGACGCTTCCCAAATTACGCACCTGGCCCAACAGATGTACCCTAAAAACACGGCCTTTGTACGAGAAGCCTTTGAAGATGCTACCCAACGAGCTCACGGGTATCTACTCATCGACTTGAAACAAGACACCCCCTCCACCCTTCGATTGCGTACCCACATTTTTCCCGGAGAGGTGCAGACGGTGTACACACC
>JAVTVY010053968.1:0-31931 GCA_036873755.1 Hanleya hanleyi
TCCACTCTTTGTTGGTATGCAGGATCGGTGAGGTTTCAAAATTATCTGAAAATTAAAACGAATGAGAAAGCAAAAACAGTAGGAAAATTCTAAATCTGCATATACAATGAATTTGTCAATTTTTTCCTCTTCTGAAAGTGTTCACTGAAGCTGTTTCTCTGGTCTCGCTTTAGGTCGAATTATCATTTCGAACGGACATACTGTGGTCGTGACATATCGAATGTGCCTGTAACAAGACTATGTTATGTATACCAACATATTTATGCAATTTATCAACAGAATAACTGCCATTACCCGAACAATATGATCGTATTACTTGGTAATCTTGCCTGCCACTATACAAGCAATATAATAATCTGTGTGAGTCCTAGTCAGAATGTTATGTTTCTGTTGTGTAACTGATGGAAATGTTAAATTGATATAGGTAGGCTTTGTTCCGGTGTTGTACAAAAGTTGACGGAAACAGAACCATTATCTACTCAAGACCAGTCATTTCATCACTAATCACTACAAGTCCAGTGACGAAATACAGTTTGGATTCATCAGCCACAATTGTACGTTGAGAAGAGAAGGCATCCGATAAGAAGTTACATAATATATTAAGCCTCATACATTTGTTTGCTCAAGTTTAGCCTACAGACAGGCTAACAATATGCCAGTGTGACAAAGCGATTAGACACCAATGATTAAATAATCACCAATGATCCTTGAATCCAGCAAGCTAAATATTTACCAACCTTGTTAGATAACATCTTTCTGGCAGATCTAACTGAATAAAACTCTACAAAAGCTGTCTTATATTGAACTGCAACTTCCCCGGCTCATTCTGGCTGATTTTTTTCCTCAAATCATGTTTCCAGATATGTTTCCCAGGAATGATATATAGAGGATTTTCATAATCATTTTGTATTTTCAAGAAGGAATTAATGTACTTGTTTTAAGTACACATAACACATCAGACTTGTAAATAATGAAGCACTCGTATTAACAATGTATTAACTATATACTTTATGAAAATCAGTATCGCACTATATAAGAAAAACCCGTATATACAAGTTAATAAACTTCGATTATGCATCTATTGTCTAGATAACATTTCACTATCTGCTGGGCTATTATAATTGCTTGTGTTCAATTATGCCAAATTTTATAATCCGTTTCGATATGGGAAGTGCTACCTAAACTATTTATACCAGGATCATGACTGAGTAACTATAAGCATTTAACAGTCACCACAGGTGCTCAATCCCGGTGTCATCAAATGCTTTCGAAATGTGCTTGCGCTATATGAGGCTACTGATACGTTCAAATTATTCCGATTCTCAGCAATTATTACTGAACCATGCAATAATAATTCACATCGATGTCGCAACGTTGTAAATAAAACGATTACATTTCCGTAACATACAGTTGTCTGTATCATACTATCAAATATTATTCAAATGTGAGATTATATTTGCAATTTGGTAAATGTTTAGTTAATAAAACTCATCTGTTTGATTAAATTTGTCTATGTGGTATAACTTTGCTCATGTATCAATTATATGAGCCACCGTTCCATGCAGTAGAGAATATATGGTGAATAGTATTGTTACATTTAATTTCCTGCGAAGTACAAATCTCACAGAGTGAAATATAACCGAAATATTTATCAACTCACCTGCCGTATATTAAAAGTCTGCAAATTAATCGGTTTAATTTGCACATGATGTCCCAGTGTGGCATATATAATTGAATAAAATATAATTATTTGCATAACTCTGTACTGTGTACGTTATGCTGTGTCATAAGGGCCTGTCCAAGCTGCAATATCTAATGTCCACAAACGGTAAATATAATAGAAAATGTATGGCGCATATAAGTGAAATATATGGCAAATGATGCACATTTACAACACTGGCAAATAATGAAGCAACGATATTTGTTTACTACAGTAGGTAATACAATATCATACCATATATGTTCTGTGTTGATCTGTCGTTTAAATATATTTGTCTATATTTGTCTTTCCATTTAAACACCATACGTACACCATGGCCCTGATGTGTATGTTAAAAGCATGCAAATTATATCCACATATGTTAATATTTACAGGTCCGTTTAAACTTTTGCAAATATAAAAGTTATATTCACCTTATATTTAGTGGTAATATTAAATAATATCAAATCGAGATTTTCGTGTAGTGAAACGTCCTCTACTCCTTTAATTTCAGTTTAGAGGGGAAAATAATCCTGATTTGCTAAAAAGAAAAAAATGAAATAGGTAAGTAGAGGCCGGACATCAGTATCCATGAGTCAGATATTACTTTCTGTGTGCCTGCCAGTGGCCATGGTTTAACCCTATCCAGTCTGGGCTTTTGGGGGGCCTGTTTGCAGGCCCGGGTTTTGATCCCATCCTTTCCTAATCATTTTTCTTACCCTTTGAGCTAATGGGTTGAAACGTACCAAACTAAACCCTTACAAGAAAATGCAAAAAAAAACACCCCAAGATGGTCGCTTTGATGACGTCACAGTGAAGTCATTTAAAAAAAAGGCATTTTTGAATCGATTCTTCGGTGAGATTTTTCGAATTTTGTATTTATGAAATTTCTCCGCAAAAACTGCACGATAAATTAGTAAATGTTAGTGTGATGTGAAATAAAATAGATTTTCCTTGTGGAAAAGCGGGAATATTGAAGCAAAATGACGAAAACATCACTTTCTGGTATACCAAGTGGCCGCCATCTTGAATTTATCCATAATCCGTTGCCCGGGGGGTTATGAGAATGAATCCAGTAGGATTATTGACAAAGTCCTGGAGTGTTGAGTATCAAATTTTGGTCTTTCCAGAGATAGCTCAAAATGTTTGGTAGCCTCCACCCACCCCCATAGGGTTAGTGGTGACTGATATATAATTCCTGCGTGTCGGACCATCATTCCTTTTTGCCGGATATTAATTCTTGATTCTCTTTCGTGTCGTAGCATCAGTTCTATATGCCCGACAATCACTATTTGTGGCGAACTTTATCTTGGTAGGGCCATCATTCATACATACCGGGCAATCATTTCTATAGGACGGATGCAGACTATCATTCCTGGAGACCGAATCATCATTTTTGTGTGCCGGATATTCATTCCTACAGAGAAAACTATCATTCTTGGAAGTCTGATCAGCAATAACAATTCTCGTTCCGAAAAATCTCGGTCCGTTTTCAAATACAGTAAGCCATGGGAATCCAACGATGTCTTGAGTATACAATCTGACTAAACGTAAATATACACGCTCAGGTTTGCTTGAACGCGACGTTAAACCTTAATTCTCTAAACCTTAATGCTAAGGGAGAACACACGAATTTCCATGGAGCCAATTCCAGAGAGTAATTATGTGAGCATATATCACTGAGACTGGTTAACCCTATTTGGCCTGGGCTTTTTGGGACCTGTTGTGGCCTTTTTGGGACCTGTTGTGTTATTTTTCTTACCCTTTGAGCTAGGGGGCTGAAACTCACCACACTATACCCTTGGGTCAAGCTCTACCAGAAAATGTAAAAAAATCCAAGATGGCCGCCATGATGACGTCATAGTGACGTCATTTTCAAAAACGGCATTTTTTGGTCGATTTTTCGGTCAGATTTTCCGAATTTTATATTTATCCAATTTCTCCGCAAAAACAGCATGATAAATTAGTAAATATTAATGTGATGTGAAATAAAATAGTTTTCGCCCACTTTTCATCGCAGAAAAGCAGAAATTTTGAAGAAATATGACAAAAACATCATTTTCCTGGGACCCCACATGGTCGCCATCTTGGATTTACCCAAGATCCTCTCATCGGGCGGTCATGCAAATGGGCTCAATATGACCCCAATATGATAAACTATAAAGTCACGGAGTTTCAGCTCTCTATTTTTTGTCGTTCCGGAGATAGCGCAGAAAGTTTGGTAGGGGGGGGGGGGGCCCAGGCCAGGTAGAGTTAATAGATAACGCATGTGGGTTGTTGATTGGCAGCTAATTTATTAATGTATTATTCTTTTGAGGGGCCATGAATGCCAGCTGAGACAAAATTTCTTTCTAATGGTCGATAATGCACAAGATATTATGTTCATTTGATATCATCAAATTGTCGGTCTCGATATATCCTGGAGCCCCTTTGTCCATCCTCCATAGATACGGTACTGATTGTTCGCCACATATCAGTTTCCTAATGCGTCATAATGGTCATGACATGCGATATCTTATCGCATAAGCAACCCGTTTTAGTTCTAGATGCTGAAGGGCTATTATATCGAGCCTTTGAACTAGCGAATTCAATTGATTCGTGATGCATTGAATCGCATACCGCTTAAGGCTTAAAGGTGTCGGAATCCACTTATTAGCTTGGCATAATAGAGGAGGGGAGTTACAGTCCAAAGATATCGGTACATATATGGTTTTTTATTTTGTCCGAGATCCACGTGGACGAGCCATATAATAGTGTCTATCTGTCCTTTTGGCTATAGACCTATACAACAAACTGCGAACTAAAGGTGCAGCTATATCAACCCGATTCCACGATAGAGAATCTAAGAACAAGAGACAACCGTTGAAATTAGTTGAGGTTTTAACGCTGATTTATATTGAACGTACCAACGATGGCCACGCCAATCAAGTGTACAAGCCATTGTAGCTTTCTGTTCTGCTTTTATGCTGTTCTTCCGAGTTGCTGGATTTCTTGGAGACACCAGCAACGTTACCAGTCAGCATGTTGGCAACCCACATCTAGATAAGGAGCGACTAGAAAAGGACTTAGTGAACCTGACCAGTGGATTTTCTATGTCAGTTACAGATAATCCAACAACCGTGGATCACGATGAAAGCGGTGTCCATGGTCCAAATATGCAAATTAATTCATCAGTCATATATACGCGCTGAATCTCTGAATATCACAAAACTCCTCAGATGGTCTCGGCCTAATGCTATAAAGACCTCCTCCAGGACCAAGGAGGCGCAGGACAGATATCTGCTAAACAGCCAGACCAGCTTTCGAGAACTCATTGCAGGGGAAAATCAAGGCGACAGTCAGTTCTCGGGGTACGTCTCCAGTTGTCAGATGAATCGCGGTAAGCGACTCTGTTCTTGTGACTCTGTCTGTAATGTACAGAATAACTGCTGTTATGACAGCGATTTTGTGGACCATCAACCGGAAATGAACTCCACTAAGGACGGACGGCTATTCAAATGTTTGACAAAATTTAATTCAAAATGGCTATTGGAATCTCCCAGTCTATTGTTGGCCAGTTGTCCACCAGAATGGCCGAACGACGACGTCCGACAGAACTGCTTGAGCTCTTCCTCAAAAGATCCGTATGGAAACATCCCATGCTATTCCAACATCACGGGAGTTTCTTATAAAAACGTATACTGTGCGCAATGCGATGGTCAGTCGAAATTCATTCCTTGGAGCGCAAATTTCCAATGTGCCGCTTCTCTACCGCTGCAAGCAATAAATTCGATGGAAAAGATGATTGACTTAGCGGGGCGACCCTTGTCTAGATTGGGATGTCGTTTTGTTGTCAAGCCACCCGACCAGATCCCGACGCCATATTGTATTCACACGACTGTCGACAACTGTGACCAGAGCTTTAATGCTACAAACTTTCTTGTTAGAGCATGTTTGGCCTATTTCAATCCGGTGATGTCAATGGACGGAAAATCATACAGAAATATACACTGTCTAAAGTGTACCAGCGAGCATGGAAATATGTCAACCGCACAGGTGGTGATGAGAGGTCCAACTGGTACGATGTCCGCCGTTCTAAATATCAGCCCCATGATCATCACACAGACGGTAAGCAATTGTGTATTGTGAAATTAGTTTGAGAGTTTTCTTGTTTTAGAATTTTGATTTTGCTTTTAAGGGAGGGGGGGGGGGGGCGAAATGGTCCACCTACCAAACTTTCTGCGCTATCTCCGGAACGGCAAAAAATGGTAGACTGAAACTCCTTGACTTTATAGTTTATCATATTAGGGTCATTTTGAGCTGATTGGATCATGGGTATATTCAAGATGGCGGCCACGTGGGGGTACCAGAAAAGTGATGTTTTTGTCATATTTCTTCAAAAATTTCTGCTTTTTCGGAACGGAAAGTGGGCAAAAACTTTTTTTTCACATTACATTAATATTTACTAATTTATCATGTAGTTTTTGCGGAGAAATTGCATGAATATAAAAAATTCAGAAAATCCGACCGAAAAATCGACCAAAAATGGCGTTTTTCACTGTGACGCCATCAAAGTTTTTTTTGCATTTTCTGGTAGATCTTGACCCAAGGGTATGTGGTAAGTTTCAGCCCCCTAGCTCAAGGGGTAAAAAAGAATTTGGCCCCCCCCCCTCGCCAGACGGATACGTCCCAAAAAGCCCAGGCCAGATAGGGTTAAGGTAGAGACCCACACTCATTAGAGCATTTTCACAAAGTGGATGCTCTTATGTTTTATTCGAAACGGCTTCGCCGGATCCGACGCCGCCGCCGCCACGACTTTAAACATGAATATCTCTGAAACCGTCAAAGATTTTCGGATCAAACTTTGCGTGCTTTCTCCTTAGGACTGGGAATTTTTTTCTGGTTGTGTTTTGATAGCCGCTGTTCACCACTATAGGTTGCGCTGTAGTCAGAGGATAGGTGAACATTTCTTTCACGACTTGGTGTTGCTGTCTTGAGTATAAAGGAACGTATTTTGCGTCTAAAAAGTTTTTGTGAAATGAAATTGACCAGTTCGATTGGTGATTTTTTTTTCAAATTGTCCTGTTCTAGGTTGTCAAGGATAAATATTGCATTGCCGACACGATAATTCACTGTCGGTGCAAACGGAATGAAAAATGAAAAAAGGCAATTCTTTGACTTAACGTCCAAATCTTCAAAACTATTATCATGATTAAAGTGGTTTTTTTTGTTGAACTCTTATACACCATCTCCCCATGGATTTGAATTTTGCATGATTGTGTTTCGTGGAATTTGTTCATCGCTATAGGCGGCGCTAGAGACATAAACTTAGGTAAGCCCAAGTAACAGGAAGTCTTCTAAATGTCTCGTCTGATTTCCAATGAAATTTGGGTAAAATGATCGTGAAAAAGAATGAAAAGGATTTGGTGATGTTGGAGCAATCATGGAGGCGTGCTATTTGCATCTTAAAATAAGTTTTTTTTTGCGAAATGGAGATTGAATTCTTTGAATCGGGGAAAAGTAATTGATGTATTCTAGCTAGATTGCTAAGCATGAATATAGCATTCCCAACATGATATCCCTTGCAAGCCAAATGGCCATTTATGGTCAGTTTATACCGTTGATATTTTCTGAGAAAGTATGGGGTCCCCCTGTTTTTATTACATATTTAACAAGCACTATATGTGTTTAGTAATACATAGCAAAATGGTGAAAATTTGACCTTGGGAAGTTTGATCTATTGAACATAAAAGAAGAAAAAAATCAAATTTCCCTATGTAATTAGTGCTATGGCTTTTAAGTGGTATAAATGCATTTGGCTACCACATTTTTTCAATGAGTATGGTGACCCACTATTGTTTTTATGGATCACCTTCTCTTAACCTGATGAAAAAATAGTGAAATTTAAAAAAGATTTCAACCTCTAGAAGTAAACGTTCTCTACTCCCTTAATTTCAGTTTAGAGGAAAAAATAATCCTGATTTGCTCAAAAAAAAAAGAAGAAAAAAAAAAAAATGAAATAAGGAAGTAGAGGCGGGACATCAGTATCCATGCGTCAGATATTACTTTCTGTGTGCCTGACCATGGTTTAACCCTATCTAGTCTGGGCTTTTGGGGGCCTGTGCAGGCCCGGGTTTTGGTCCCATCCTTTCCTAATCATTTTTCTTACCCTTTGAGCTAATGGAGCTTTGAGCTTGTCCAGCTCTACAAGAAAATGTAAAAAAAACCCACCCAAGATGGTCGCTTTGATGACGTCACAGTGACGTCATTTAAAAAAAGACATTTTTGAATCGATTCTTCGGTCAGATTTTTCGAATTTTATATTTCTGAAATTTCTCCGCAAAAACTGAACGATAAATTAGTAAATATTAGTGTGATGTGAAATAAAAATAGATTTTCCTTGTGGAAAAAGAGGGAATATTGAAGAAAAATGACGAAAACATCACTTTTCTGGTACACCAAGTGGCCGCCATCTTGAATTTATCCATGATCCGTTGCTGGGGGGTTATGAAAATGAAACCAGTAGGATTATTGACAAAGTCCTGGAGTGTTGGCTATCAAATTTTTGTCTTTCCAGAGATAGCACAGAATGTTTGGTAGCCTCCACCCAACCTCATAGGGTTAATGGCGACTGATATATAATTCCTGCAAGTCGGACCATCATTCCTTTTTTGCCGGATATTCATTCTTGATTCTCTTTCGTGTCGAAGCATCAGTTCTATATGCCAGACAATCATTAATTGTGGCGAACTTTCCTATCTTGGGGTAGGGCCATCATTCATACATACCGGGCTATCGTTCCTGGAGACCGAATCATCATTTTGTGTGCCGGATATTCATTCCTACGGAGAAAACTATCATTCTTGGAAGTCTGATCAGCAATAACAATTCTCGTTCCGAAAAATCTCGGTCCGTTTTCAAATACAGTAAGCCATGGGAGTCCAACGATGTCTTGAGTATACAATCTGACTAAACGTAAATATACACGCTCAGGTTTGCTTGAACGCGACGTTAAACCTTAATTCTCTAAACCTTAATGCTAAGCGAGAACACACGAATTTCCATGGAGCCAATTCCAGAGAGTAATTATGTGAGCATATATCACTGAGACTGGTTAACCCTATTTGGCCTGGGCTTTTTGGGACCTGTTGTGGCCTTTTTGGAATCTCCCAGTCTATTGTTGGCCAGTTGTCCACCAGAATGGCCGAACGACGACGTCTATGGTTGGCCATCCCTACCAGAATTCGTCATTTAGAGGCTGCCTCTAAATAATATATACCATGGTATAAAATGCCAAGCCTGCCATAATTCGTATTTAGAGGCTGCCTCTAATTATTTTGTACCATGGTATAAAATGCCGAGCCTGCCATAATTCCTATTTAGAGGATGCCTCTAAATCGCCAAGCCTGCCACAATTCGTATTTAGAGGCTGCCTGTAAATAATATATACCATGGTATAAAATGCTGAGCCTGCCATAATTCGTATTTAGATGCTGCCTCTAATTATTTTGTACCATGGTATAAAATCGCCAAGCCTGCCATAATTCCTATTTAGAGGATGCCTCTAATTCATTTTAGCCGTAAGTCATAAACAACTCGATATCATATCAAGAATATTACATTTGACCAATGAGTAAACTTGTAACAAGCGTAGAGATATGGCACCAAATTTGTGAAAGCGCATATCATTGGTGGAAGTAATAAGAATTATGGCAGGCTTGGCGATTTTATACCATGGTACAAAATAATTAGAGGCAGCCTCTAAATACGAATTGTGGCAGGCTTGGCGATTTACAGGCATCCTCTAAATAGGGATTATGCCAGGCTCGGCATTTTATACCATGGTACAAAATAATTAGAGGCAGCCTCTAAATACGAATTATGGCAGGCTTGGCATTTTATACCATGGTATATATTATTTACAGGCAGCCTCTAAATGACGAATTCTGGCAGGGATGGCCAACCATAGACTCCGACAGAACTGCTTGAGCTCTTCCTCAAAAGATCCGTATGGAAACATCCCATGCTATTCCAACATCACGGGAGTTTCTTATAAAAACGTATACTGTGCGCAATGCGATGGTCAGTCGAAATTCATTCCTTGGAGCGCAAATTTCCAATGTGCCGCTTCTCTACCGCTGCAAGCAATAAATTCGATGGAAAAGATGATTGACTTAGCGGGGCGACCCTTGTCTAGATTGGGATGTCGTTTTGTTGTCAAGCCACCCGACCAGATTCCGACGCCACACGACCATCGACAAACGGAAAATCATACAGAAATATACACTGCCTAAATTGTACCAGCGAGCATGGAAATATGTCAACCGCACAGGTGGCGGTGAGAGGTCCAACTGGTAAGATGTCCGCCCTTCTAAATATCAACCCCATGATCACCACACAGAGGGTAAGCAATTGTGTATTGTGGAATTACTTTGAGAGTTTTCTTGTTTTAGAATTTTGATTTTGCTTTTAAAGGGGGGGCGAAATGGTCCACCTACCAAACTTTCTGCGCTATCTCCGGAACGGCAAAAAATGGTAGACTGAAACTCCTTGACTTTATAGTTTATCATATTAGGGTCATTTTGAGCTGATTGGATCATGGGTATATTCAAGATGGCGGCCACGTGGGGGTACCAGAAAAGTGATGTTTTTGTCATATTTCTTCAAAAATTTCTGCTTTTTCGGAACGGAAAGTGGGCAAAAACTTTTTTTTCACATTACATTAATATTTACTAATTTATCATGTAGTTTTTGCGGAGAAATTGCATGAATATAAAAAATTCAGAAAATCCGACCGAAAAATCGACCAAAAATGGCGTTTTTCACTGTGACGCCATCAAAGTTTTTTTTGCATTTTCTGGTAGATCTTGACCCAAGGGTATGTGGTAAGTTTCAGCCCCCTAGCTCAAGGGGTAAAAAAGAATTTGGCCCCCCCCCCTCGCCAGACGGATACGTCCCAAAAAGCCCAGGCCAGATAGGGTTAAGGTAGAGACCCACACTCATTAGAGCATTTTCACAAAGTGGATGCTCTTATGTTTTATTCGAAACGGCTTCGCCGGATCCGACGCCGCCGCCGCCACGACTTTAAACATGAATATCTCTGAAACCGTCAAAGATTTTCGGATCAAACTTTGCGTGCTTTCTCCTTAGGACTGGGAATTTTTTTCTGGTTGTGTTTTGATAGCCGCTGTTCACCACTATAGGTTGCGCTGTAGTCAGAGGATAGGTGAACATTTCTTTCACGACTTGGTGTTGCTGTCTTGAGTATAAAGGAACGTATTTTGCGTCTAAAAAGTTTTTGTGAAATGAAATTGACCAGTTCGATTGGTGATTTTTTTTTCAAATTGTCCTGTTCTAGGTTGTCAAGGATAAATATTGCATTGCCGACACGATAATTCACTGTCGGTGCAAACAGAATGGTTATTTAATGAAAAATGGCAATTCTTTGACTTAACGTCCAAATCTTCAAAACTATTATCATGATTAAAGTGGGGTTTTTTGTTGATCTCTTATACACCATCTCCCCAGGGATTTGAATTTTGCATGATTGTGTTTCGTGGAATTTGTTTATCGCTATAGGCGGCGCTAGAGACATAAACTTAGGTAAGCCCAAGTAACAGGAAGTCTTCTAAATGTCTCGTCTGATTTCCAATGAAATTTGGGTAAAATGATCGTGAAAAGGAATGAAAAGGATTTGGTGATGTTGGAGCAATCATGGAGGCGTGCTATTTGCATCTTAAAATAACTTTTTTGTTGCGAAATGGAAATTGAATTCTTTGGATCGGGGAAAAGTAATTGATGTATTCTAGCTAGATTGCTAAGTATGAATATAGCATTCCCAACATGATATCCCTTGCAAGCCAAATGGCCATTTATATATTTTTTTTAGAAATTTCCTTAATTTCAATATATACATAACCATTGAAGTGTTATGGGTTAATCTCACTCTGTGGCACTATATAGACACGAACCAAGTAAACTTGCATGTATGTATAGTGTAATTTGTTGGCTTTTATGAATTTTATTATAGAGATCTTGTACATGTAGAACAGACATATTGTAAGACAGACAAAGGATTGAAAGGACATTGATATTGCTTGCATATACATGCAGCAATGGGCGGTATTGGCAACTAAATATACACATGTCAGCATAAAACTAGGCTGCCTTGGGCCCTTGGTTAGATATATAACTAAAATACAAACTGAGAAAATATGCTGTTATCAGTATGGGGTGATACTGATAAAGTAAGGAAAATTGCAAGGATTTAAGGAAGATTGAATACATAGCATTTGGTCAAATTGAATACACTGTAACTGTAATTAATGAATACAAAAAGAAAACTGAAAAAGAAAAAAATGACAGCAAGAAAAAAACCCGATAAAAGATGAAATCCAAAACTTGAAACCCTATAAGACGATAATCCAAAGGAAAACTGGAAGATAATGCATAACTTAGTTGAACGAAACAAGGAAGAACTAGATCTTCCTCAGAATTCACCGAAAAACTTTATAATCACTTCAGAGATATGTTTCGGATAACACATAACAGGATATATTAAATGTGGTGGAATGCAAAGGTTTATGAATTCTCCGTTTTACATTTAATATAGTTTGAATAATGATAAAAATACCAGTAGCCTACATCTACTTCACTTTCATTAATTTGATTGATCTTGTCTGCTAGAATCTTTTAAAAGTTGGTACCCCTAGCCAAGCCGTGACTTTATAGGTTATCATATTGGGGTCACTTTTCAGCCTACTCGCATAACCTTCCGACCACAGCATCATGGCGGCCATGTCGGGTACCAGAAAGGTGATGTTTTCGTCATATTTCTTCAAAATGTTTGCTTTTCTGAGTGGAAAAGTGGGTCAAACCTATTTTATTCCATACCATTTTATTATTTACTAATTTATCATGCAGTGTTTGCTAAGAAAAAACAAAATAAAAAAATTCGAAAATTCTGACCGAAAAATGCTCTTTTTGAAAATGAAGTCACAGTGACGCTGATCATGGCGGCCATCTTGGATTTTTTGACATTTTCTTGTAGACCTTGACCGAAAGATATAGTGTGGTAAATTTCAGCCCACTAGCCTAGCGATAGCGAAAATATATTTTGCTTATATTTTCTACATGAACCAACAGATCTTGTATACGTGTACATTCTAAAGATAATGTTCTTGAAAAATAGGCTATTTAATTACTAAAACCAGTTGTGGTGGAACAAGGGCGATAAAACGCTTTCCGAATTGGGCTATAGATGAAGGCCATTTCCTTTGTCCTACTGACAATACGCTGAGGATTATCCAATCTAATTAAAATTAAATCCTAACTGCTTCCCCATTTGGATATGTCGCTTGCAGGATCTAACCGGCTTGCAGTAACGCGTGTGTTGACCAATCCCGAGAGGTTTTCATAGTGCTTTGAAGGGAACGTAATGACAAGTGCTTTCTGGTTGGCTCAGCCGAAGCACACGCCAAGCTGTGGGGGGAATCTTCTGATGTTGCCGCCCTCCCGCCAGGTTGGCGCCATAAAGCGGGTAGAATGATGGACTCGTCCTTGGCGTAACATTGAGTTAACGCAGAGTCCATGAACCTATCCCCCCTGCCCGACTCAAGTAAAGTAGATAAAATGCTGTCGTGATGTCACAAGACTATTAAATATTCATGAGCTGGGCGCTCCGAACACAAAATTCAATTGAAATCAGTAAGATCCTACATAGCGACATATACGATTGGGGAGCATTGATAGGATATTAATTTATTAAGATTGAGGATTATCTTATGCATTTTTTGGACAACACATGCGACTTCTTTTACACCAATAACATATATAGAGTTTTATTTTCTGATAAAAACACCTGTTCACCTTTCACCAATGATCTGCCAGTTCATTTACGAATTGTTATTAGAGAGGACAGCGCAACGGATTGATCGTCTCCCACAACAATACCTTAACAATGTTTTCGATCTTCAACTCTGGGCTCTCATAGTGTATCAGTTGAGGTATGCTCTAATAGTCCGTGGGCTGAGTAGGCCCACCTTGCACCCCCCCCCCCCACAACCACTCTCCGAAACTATGATTTTTTAGTACTTTGGAATGTGCCAAAGAAGAAAATATATGTTAACACGCGAGATATTGGGATAAACTGGCAGATCAGAGAAGTTAAAGATTGCACCTAACGCCTTTATTTTGCGTTTACGGTAAGGGGGTGGGGTTGCAAAAATGTTCCTAACTGTTTTATTTGTTGTCCAATTGATTGCAATGAGGTATCTTTTTATTCAGCATAAACGGAGGAATTAGTCCAAAACAGCAAACGTTCTAATATTTCAATATTATGACGTCAGTAGGGGGCCATCTCCAAATTTCACAAAAAAATGTCAAAATTAACTAACTGCAAGCAATACTGGTAACTAGTCATATTTCTGCAACATTATCTATGTAACCTTTATTATTTGTTGTCCAATTGATTGAAATGAGGTATCTTTTTATTCAACATGAGCCGGAGAATCAGGCCAATATAGTAAACTTCTAATATTTACTTATTGTGATGTCACTAAGGGGTCATCTACAATTTTCATATGAAATCGTATTTTTACCAAAATTGTTACCTAAAATGGTTCAAATGACTCTTTTTTGGTTAGCCGAACACACGCAGGATACCGTACAAATATATTTGCTAGCAAGCGCTGAAGTAACATTCAACATACATATGCCAAGTAGAATATCAAGATCTATTTATTTGGAAAGTTCGTTCGTTTTCTGTATGGGGCGAAGTTACCTAAATGGTTATAGCTTTTTTATTCCTTGTCCACTTGATTGAAATGATGTATTATATATGCAACATAAACTGTGATACCGGATATTAACAATGGTGCGCAGGGGTCAAAGGACACTTCCGGTCACGTGACCGGAACTGGAAGTTGTCACAAGACAGGTGGCGCCTTGTCGGAAGTAGGTCAATAAGAACCAATTTAGCCTGGCAATGGTCAAAAGAGTCAATTTAGCCTTTACATCATGTCAATGGTTAGAGATCATTTCCAGTCACGTGACAGTAAACATGGAAAACCCCGGATATAAGATGAGGCCCCGGATGTAAAACCACAGTAGCCGGATGGAAGACGGAGGTCCGGAGTGTAAAATCCACTGCACACACACACACACACGCAATGCGGCTCAGTCGTACACCGTACATCTCGGTCCTCGACTTGGGGGTAGTTGAACTGAGTGTGCTAAAAATAGATCACCAGCTAGCGTGCTATAAAAGGGAAACGGCCAGGCCGTTTCATCAGACGATCTGAGAGAGCGGGAACTCCCACCCATCTCACGAGGGCCGATAATGATGATGATGTCGCCCTAATTCAATAGGCAAATTCCGACGACCTTGGGCCAGATTTTGTATGACATGGAGAGCAAAGTACACTTCGCGGACGAGCCTATAAATGTTCCTAGCGATCTCTTATAGGACGCCCATCCAGTGAGTGACATCTATCAGCGCCATTGGCCCATGACACGGCACTGTTTCCACCGTAATCGCCCTATTCAAGATATCTACAATTTCCGACTGACCGACCTCGCCTGTCTACGCAGCAAGCCATCTTCTATGACCAACGTACGGCCTTCAAAATAAATGTCGCTTTCGGGTAAGTCTTATACGTCATAAGATGGATCATCAACTGCGCTATTTCTATTCCAGTGTCAACAACCAAGTGTACGACCATCCTTTCACCATCATTTGCCGGGCGTCGCTAGAGACGATGCTGGAGAAACTGGACACCGTGGATCCCCTGGAATGGGCACAACGCCAACGCCCCAACACCAAGAGGACAGTGGAGAGGGTCACCAATGTTACATTCTTCGTGGCTAAACTGGTCAACTCTCTCGGCTGAATGCGTCACCCGTGCACTGATGAATAGCCTAACATGCCGTATATACTCTCTACGTCTACATGCTTATCATTGACTTGAGCTGAGTAAACACTTGTACCTAATGTGACGGTGCGTTAAATAATAAAACATTGTGTTTGATATTTCAATTTGTTTTGTTGTGAACATACTAAACATTCCCCGGGCGGCTCCCTCAGCCTGGGTATGATGTAACATTGGGGATAATAAACTGTATAAACACTGCTGAACTTGTTGTTATTCAGGACAACCGCTATCCGCTATACTTGGATGAAATATATACCCCGATGTGATATAGTGCTCTTGCACATTTCCGCAACTTCCCTTTTACTGCTACTCCACAACTGCACATGTGCAGAATGACGTCATTTCCACGACCCAGCCCCTCCAATCGGAGCCACGAGTGCTTCACATTGATACCTCTCCGATTATAATACAGCACAGATAAGGTATAATACATCAAAGATATGGTATAATGCATGACAGTCCAGTTATAGTCCGTGGGCTGAGTAGGCGATGGGTGAGAGTTCCCGCTGTCTCAGAGTGTCTGATGAAAAGGCCGCTTCCCTTTTATAGCACGCTAGCTGGTAATCTATTTTTAGCACACTCAGTTCAACTACCCCCAAGTCGAGGACCGAGATGTACTGGTGTACGACTGAGCCACATTGCGCCCGCGCGCGCGTGTGTGTGTGTGTGCGTGTGTATGTATGTATGTATGTGTGGGCAGTGGATTTTACATCTCGGATCTTGTCAACATCCGGGTTTCGCAGTAGGTTTTTCTCGTCGTTCCTGTCTTCCATCCGGGTACTGTGGACTTACATACGGGTCCTCATCTTACATCCGGGTTTTCCATGATTACTGTCACGTGACCGGAAATGACCTTTAATCATTGACATGATGTACAGGCTAAATTGGTTCTTATTGACCTATTTCCGACAAGGGGCGCTACCTGTCTTGCGACAACTTCCGGTTCCGTGACCGGAAGTGTCCTTTGACCCCTGCTCACCATTGTTAATATCCAGTATTGCAGTTTATGTCGCATATATAATACCTCATTTCACTCAATTGGACAAGGAATAAAAAAGTTATAACCATTTATATAACTTCACCCCCATAAAGAAAATGAACGAACTTTTCAAATAAATAAATCTTGATATTCTACTTTGCATATTTATGTTGAATGTTACTTCAGCGCTTATTAGCAAATATATTTGTATCCTGCATGTGTTCGGCTAACCAAAAAGAATCATTTGAACCATTTTAGGTAACAATTTTGGTAAAAATACGATTTCATATGAAAATTGTAGATGACCCCTTAGTGACGTCACAATAAGTAAATGTTTACTATATTGGCCTGATTCTCCGGCTCATGTTGAATAAAAAGATACCTCATTTCAATCAATTGGACAACAAATAAAAACGGTTACATAGATAATGTTGCAGAAATATGACTAGTTACCAGTATTGCTTGTAGTTAGTCAATTTTGACATTTTTTTCGTGAAATTTGGAGGTGGCCCCCTACTGACGTCATAATGTTGAAATATTAGAACGTTTGCTGTTTCGGACTGATTCCTCCGTTAATGCTGAACAAAAAGATACCTCATTTCAATCAATTGGACAACAAATAAAAAAGTTAGGAACATTTTAGCAACCCCACCCCCTTACCGTAAACGCAAAATAAAGGCGTTAGGTGCAATTTTTAACTTCTCTGATCTGCCAGTTCATCCCAATATCTCGCGTGTTAACATATATTTTCTTCTTCGGCACATTCCAAAGTACTAAAAAATCATAGCTTCGGAGAGTGGTGGTGGGGGGGGGGGGTGCAAGGTGGGCCTACTCAGCCCTACTCAGTAGCTTCATGAGGAGGGGAGATAACTCGCCTGGTTTAAATGTTTAAATGTTAACTAGTTTTTATATGTTCATATTTTATGGTCTACTCCATGTATTTTATGTTTCTATATGTATTCATTTATGGAAATATATGGAAATAAAGTTTAAGCTTCGGACAGATAGGGTCAAATGACCTCAAAATGACCTTGTATCGTACAGTAACATATTCTCATTGTGTATCTCGTTAGCTTCAATTCCATATCCGATTCCAAGTTTGACCAAAGTATTAAGTATTAGGTTAAAAGGGGCGTGGCCTAGAAAAAAAAATCCACAGGTGCCACGGATTATGAATGTAAATATGCCCAGCTTTCATATGGAGCAAAAAAAAAAATCAAATGAACGCGCTACTTTACGGTGAGACTTTGTGAGGCATTTTGCGTTGTCGGGTCGTCATTCAAAACGGTCACTGTTTTGTAGACAACGTTATTACAGACAAACTATAGCTTTTTTGCGATTCTAGTCATCATTTAACAACATTTGTTAGACATATTTTGAAAACTGAATGGCTCTACTAAGACAAAAGACAAGGGACCTCCAACTCACAGTTTGGCTTGTGGGGTATTGGATGGTAGATGTCAACGTATATTTTTTGAATAAATTATGAAAAATAATAAATATATATATATTTTTTTTCAAATCGATTTTTTCCCCTAAATATTTTTGTTTTTCATCTTTGATTCAAATAAAGTCATTCTCTTTGATGTCAAGCTGAGTTTCTACCGTTTTTAATTTTCTACCATACTTTGACCCCTAAGACATAGAAAAACTCTGTTTTCTCTATAACACTACACAGAAAAAAAAATCCTTAAAAATTTAAGGAATATTCCTCAACATAACTAAGGAATATTCATTTCCTAGCATTCCACATGCTACGGAATATTCCTTACCGAATTTCAAGGAATATTCCGCTGGTGTAATAGTCGGGGAATATTCCTTAAATTTTAAATTTTAGATTTTTCCTCAGATTTTTTTTCAGTGTACAGGTTGCCTGATAACCATGTATGTAATATATTTGGTGACCAGTATTATATAACAAAATATTCTTCATATCATGATGAGTGCAAATGTGACACCTCTTTGCTAGATCATGTGCGTACTGCGACGGTTTCAATTAAACGCCGTAGAATATTATTGCTGTAATTTGTCAAAATTCAAAGTTTCTCAAACTCAGTGATAAATATCGTACGTACACTGACGGCAGAATACGATCGTGGCGTGCGAGATCTGACACTACGTTTCTTAACTTTCGTCTACTTCCGCTTAACCCGAGTTGTGTCTACTTCCGCTTAAACCGAGACTAGGGGCCGTTTGAATAGCATGTGTTTACATTCTCATGGTGTTCGAATGAACAGCCACAATCTAAACGTGACTGAGATAATACTCAAGAAAGGGAATTTATTTGGATAAAGAATAATGGTCAGTGATAAGGATCATGATGTTGATCGCTTCTTTATTGCATGAAACCATCTTATACCGCTTATGCCGGTGCTAGGGGCCGTGTGGTCATATCATTCAAGTTGACACATGAACAGGTACAATAAAAGCGTACCTGAGATACAACACATATCTCGAATCGTTAGATTCTTGGTACGTGTTTAGAATAGGTTTACCAGAAAGACTATTCTGTGAAGTCATATGACGCAGTCAGTATGTCGGCACCTCTTCCCACTTCCCTTATATGTGTTGTAATTTATAATTTTTATTTAATACACACTGGAATTACAGGGGATTTCATAAAAGTTTACCGTTTAAGGATGAGGTGATGTTTACAAACACACCATGTTGCTCTGGCAAGTTTGAAGTTGAGCAGTTTTGTTTTGTATGAAGCTGATCGTCCATGTCTTCGCCGTTTGTTTTTTCAACTGCATGCAACGGACGTAGTTTCAAATTGTGCTTCCTCGCTTCATAGTGCCACGAATGAATATGATGTCCAGGTTTACCGAATCAACATTGTTTTCCAAGCCAGATTATCCAGGCATTATCCCTTATGACATTCGTAGACATCTAGTTCAAAACATATAACCCCGATTGCCAGACCGATGACACGTCTCACATTCTGTTAATTTCCTATCCCGTCCTCCTTTGGGAAAGGGTTTCGCTTCTGTTGATCAATTCTTGTTTGTATTTTTCAGCGAAAACCTGGCCCAGTCTGTGAGAAAGACGAGGTCATCACCTTGGCTGGTCGATGTGAGCATGTTGTTAGATCGATAAGAGGAGCAAGTAGTAATAGTTTCCCTGTTAACGTGACAATCATCAACTTGACCAACACGTCGTTGGAGAAGTTACCGTCTGCTGTGTATCTTCTGATCAGCGGAGAATTAAGCAGTCATTTGAAGTCTTCTCTGCAGACCTTTCGTCCAGCAATCCGATTTCTACGGATCCGCGTTCTAGCTTAACCAGGCTATCATTCAACATTCACATAATTATTGAGGAGGCCATACATGTTGAAAACATGAACGATATTACAGAGGCTTTCGAGTCAATGAAATTTTCCTTCGATTACGAGAGAAATATTCGAGTCTCGTGCTGTAACGAGAAACTACCCATGCAGCGATCGTCTGCTCTCTCTGAATCGGACGTGAAAGCTGTGTCGTCTGCTTCCGAAATTGACAGTAATGGTACAGAATGCTCATTCAGCAATTGCTCATCATCACATCATACAATTAACGGAGAGCAGCCAGCCAATGTGCCGAATAATGCATATACTTTATGCTGTCTTCGAACGACAAGTGTTTATCTACTTCTGTGGGTACTGGGTTGCTGACAACTTGAACAATGGAACTTCAGGCAACGGTAACGAGGTGTTGATATTCATATATAGATGCCGATATTCTATCCGAACGTACGGCTCTCCATAGCGACAATTCGACATCTCGTTGCACGCATCACATGTACCATCCACTTAAAAGGTGTCCAATACATCCCTGACCGCAATCGAATGCACTAGCGCAGTTCCGAAGAATATAAGGCAGCTATTCGGTGTGGTCTCCGGAGCTGATTGAAATAGTCTACTGGCGAAGCTGACATTTCGATTGGTCAATTCTCGATTTGAAATGAGGACCTTCCAAACAGTACATCGATGTAGGGGGAGAGACTACTGAGTGACAAACCGCAGGTTCATTGTTTTATTTGTTAACTAGCCTGAAATGACAGAAAGGCTGTCCTAACAACATGTACCTTAGGCATAGCCCAGGAATGGCTGTAGTCTCAAATGGCTGTGTAACCGACTACAGCCCAGGATCCTTCTATACACAATACATCCCACACATTGAACTTCCAATGACATTGTCCGATATACTAACTGCACACGAAATAAAACGGCAGCGAATAGTAATAAACTATACCTCATTTTCCTCTACATTGATCCTTCTCGCCGTCTGCCAACTCTCAACACTTAATAATTCCTCGTTCTTGAGATATCATCTTTTAATCACGCCTTCACGGAGTTTTCTGACATATTTTGGACCCGTGTTTTGATTGTCTCAGCATAACGAAGATAGCCACGCCCACCTACACGCGCATGCGTTGGACTGTCATCGAACTGGCCCGAAAAATCACGCATGGGCCACGGCTTGTCTTCAAATGACACCGCCATCTCCGGCAAAGTCCGTACAACGGCAATTAACATGACTGGCGGTTGAATGGTCGCGCAGCTGTTATCCAAAACCCCGAGAATCTTGTGAACAACTGATGATAACTTAAGGATGAGGGAATACCGAGAGTTATAACTTTGGAGGGAAGTGACAAAAGACTACAAGGAAAATAACGAGGTTCATTTTATTATCACCAGCTACTGTGTTCTTGTATGTGCAGCCGTTAAATCTTCCGAAATAGGGCGTTTCGGAAGTCAAAACTTCGTGGTATGAAATGTAAAGGGAAGGAACTACAGCTATGTAGGGAAGAACAGCCACGCCCACCTACATAGCAAAGGTTCTATAGCTACCTTAGGCATATCTAGAACAATTAATTGGAACACGGCGCTTTGATTTGAATTCAGCGACAAAGCTAAAGAGTCGAAATATGCTCGGCTGACAAGCTGTCACCCCTGGTTAGTAATATGATCCATTGTATCACACACTACGGTAGTTCCATACGCATGGACCATATTCATGCGAAACACAAACAAAAATCAACAACATAAGGAGAGAGAGAGAGAGAATTAGGGTTTAACGTCGCATTCAGCAATATTTCAGCTATATAGCGACGATCAACAACATAAACTCGCTATGAGTGAAACAAGTGTAGATTATTGATGAACAGATTTTCGGAGATATTTTGCTGATGAATAATGAGGTTATTACAGTGATAGAAAAAGATTTGTATTGGCGGAGTAATCTCTACACTGAGAGCGTGTAATTTCAATTGCGGGCAGTGCTTGTAGCCTAGACGATAGTCGTTCAGCTGACATGCGCCGTTCGGAGTTTGCACATGTACAGGCGAATGATGGCACAGTACACCGACACCGATTGATCGTTAAAAAGATCGAAAACCTGTACGAACTGACTATTGAAATGATGCATTTTATACCTAACAGTCTAAATATTCCCTTGAATAGATGACCTCAGAGGCCTTAAATTAGACGAAACAGAAATTCTATATTTTGTCGCGAAAACATGTGCAGTAAAGGCTAATTAAAAATAATGATGTCCCTCCTTCGTAGTGATGATCCTAGTAGAATAGATATATTATTTATTATGGTTGACATAGATTGATATCTCTTTAACCCTTCCAAATGTTCCATCCCTGGGTGATCTGGGGCCTGTCCCATGGAGTGGGAGCAGGTTAGGGCGATCCCGCTCTCTAAAATGGAGGTAGAAAAGGCCGTTTGCTCAATAACTTTGATTCCTTCTTAACCAATGCATCAAAATTTCAGGCGCATTGATTTATCTATTGTTCCATGTCATAAAATTAATTTGCCAAGTGAAGAACCAGCCAATGTTGTTTAAACAGCGTCAAGGATGTTTGGCCTATTATTATGCAAATTAGATAGGTGACAATTTACTTTTTTACTACCATTTGATGCGGATAGATATGTCTGTATGCGCATCAAGAGGATTTTGCTGAATTCATTATGTGAACTGATTTATTGAGCGAAAACGACCTTTTTTTACCTCCATTTTAGAAAGCGGGATTCCCCTAACCTGGGGAGAGGGCATTTCGATCTCCTCACCCTAATTATTTTCGTTACCGCTTGATGACCCGAGAGGTCTATCACAGTGACGTAATCTTATCGGAATCCATTTCCGCTAATTTTTTTTGGACCGATTTTTCAAAGGACCATGTATCTTTAGATGGGTAAATGGCCCCAGAACAGGAGTAGTGTATAAAGCGTAAATGGGCTATCCTTTCCCCCGGGTGTAACTATGACGTCACAACTTCCCATGGTGGCGCCATCTGCACATAATGACGCATGGGGGGCAACTGGGGGCAACTCGATCTTGCAGAGTTTGGCTGCCATCTTGAATTTTTGAGGCGGTGTGGGCGGCCATCTTGAATTGTGTGGAAAAGGGGATGTATTCCTCCGCGGTGATGCGGTCCTGGCGGTTATGCGGTCGCTGGAAAAAGCTTCCGCGGAGAAAAAGTAGTCCCTAGACTGGAAATACGCTGCATGGTCCGATGGGGCCGAGTGAGGCTCTTTTCAGTCATGTCATGGGTATTTTCACAGAATAAATAAATAAATCAATCAATCAATTAATTAATTAATTAGTTAATTAATTAATTTTAATAAATAAATACTTTACAGCGAAAGTGTCTTAGTGGGACACGAACTCGGGTCTCCTCGATCTAGAGGCAGACACGTTATCCATTACGCCACGAGCTATAGCCTACAAGCCAAACTTGAAAATGGTGTATATATGTCTACGGCCCGACTGGGCGAACCCTCTGTAGGACAAATGCCGGGTCATCTCCCCTGATTCGAACATTTGCGTCTTTACGGGGAATACCTAAATAGACGTTTTGGAGCTAGGGGAGGCACTAATGGACCGATGGGGTCGAGTGAGGTATCAAAGTGAAGCATTCGTGAAGGGGCATCTAATGGGCTGGGTGTGGGGTTGGAATAGCGGCATTCTGCGCATGCGCTATGGCCCAAGGGTATGGAAATAGACGTTTTGGAGCTAGGGGGGTCCCTAGTGGACCGATGGGGTCGAGTGAGGTATCAAAGTAAAGCCTATGTGAGGGGGCATCTAATGGGCTGGGTGTTGGGTTGAAATATCGGCATTCTGCGCATGCGCGGTGGCCCAAGTGTATGCAAATAGTGGTTTTGGAGATAGGGGGTCCCTAGTGGACCGATGGGGTCGAGTGAGGTATCAAAGTGAAGCCTATGTGAGGGGGCATCTAATGGGCTGGGTGTGGGGTTGAAATATCGGCATTCTGCGCATGCGCGGTGGCCCAAGGGTATGAAAATAGCCGTTTTGGGATGTAGCGGAGTTACTCATGGTCCAATGGGGTCATATGAGGTATCCATGTGAAGCCTATGTGAGGGGGCATCTGACTGGACTAGTGGCTCGAGCGTTGTCACCATTCTGCGCATGCGCAGACAGGGAATTGTGGGGAAAGGGTATGGAAATAGACGTTTTGGTATCTAGGGGAGCCACTAATGGTCCGATTGAGTCGAATGAGGTATCAAAGTCAAGCCTAGGTGAAGGGGCATCCAGTCATGGGTGGGTGCATGTAAAATTTTTCCTGAAAAAAAAAAAACGGAACACGGACTTTATCGAAAAACCTGGGAAAATGCCTATATGGGGTATGGGGGGTATATAGGTCGCCGGGCTTAACGGGGCTTGCCTATCAATAGAGTTATCTCCCCCTAGTTCCAGGGTGGGTGTTTGTAAAAATTTTCCTGAAAAAATACGGAATACGGACTTTATCTAAAAATCCGGGAAAATGCCTATATGGGGTATGGGGGGTATAGGACCATCCTGGGAAACCTACTTCTCGACATTTGCGGTATAGGTTGTGGGGTCTCGTTTTCTTAGTCTCGTCAAGACAAACATGATAGGAAGTGTCCCGGAGCGAATCGGTGAAATTTTTGAAAAAGTACGATATAGCCCCATATAGGCCCATACTGGGGGTATAGGATCAATGTTTGTCCCCCTGGAAAACGTACTTCTATACATTTGCGGTAGGGTTGTGGGGTCTCGTTTTTCACGTCTCGTCAAGACAAACATGATAGGAAGTGTTGCGGAGCGAATCGGTGAAATTTTTGAAAAAGTACGATATAGCCCCATATAGTCCCATACTGAGGGTATAGGATCAATGTTTGTCCCCCTAGGAAACGTACTTCTATACATTTGCGGTAGGGTTGTGGGGTCTCGTTTTCTTAGTCTCGTCATTTAGAACATGATAGGAAGTGTCCCGGAGCGAATCGGTGAAATTTTTGAAAAAAGTCACCGAGACCCATATAGACCCATATAGTCCATACTGGGGGTATAGGATCAATGTTTGTCCCCCTGGGAAACCTACTTCTATACATTTGCGGTAGGGTTGTTTGGATTTGTTTTTCACGTCTCGTCATTTAGAACACGATAGGAAGTGTCCTGAGCGAATCGGTGAAATTTTTGAAAAAAGTCACCGAGGCCTGGGTAGGCCCATAGGCCTATACTGCATGGCTATGGGTGTATAGGGTCATACGGGGTGGACATGTTGGAGTCTAGGGGGGCCACCAATGGTCCAATGGTGTCGAGTGAGGTCTTATTTTGAAGCTCTCGTGGAGGAGCACTTGACTACACTAATGGTTTGTCCGTGTTTAATAGTCTGCGCATGCGCAGCCTGGCCGTAGTAGAGAAAGTAGGCATTTTGGGGGGTATGTGGGTGTGTGTTTGGGGTAGAGATGGGCTATTCACGGTTCGAATGGGTCGTGTGAGGTATCAATGTGAAGCTTGTGTGGGGTAGAGTCAGAATGGCGTGTTTTTAAGTGCAAGTCGTGTCAATCTGCGCATGCGCAGCCTGGCCGTAGTAGAGAAAGCAGGCATTTTGGGGTATGTGGGTGTGTGTTTGGGGTAGAGATGGACCGCTATGGGTCCGAATGGGTCGTGGAAGGTGTCAAAGTGAAGCTTGTGTGGGTTAGAGTCAGCATGGTGTGTTTTTAAGTGCAAGTCGTGTTAATCTGCGCATGCGCAGTTGGTTGTAGTAAGTAAAGTGGCCATTTTGGGGCAGTACATGAAGGTATTTGGGGTCGAAATGGGCTATTCACGGTTTGAATGCGTCCTGGAAGGTATCATCTTGTAGCTCTCGGGGTGTAGACCTCGATTTGCGGGCTGTGCACGTCACCTGTGACGTCATCGGTGACGTCATCAGTACGAGTAGTAAGTAAAGTGGGCGTTTTGGGGCAGTGAAAGGAAGGTATTTGGTGTAGAGATGGACCATCCTTGGTCCGAATGCGTCCTGGGAGGTGTCATTTTGTAGCTCTCGGGGTGTAGACCCCGATTTGGGAGCTGTTCACAGCATCTGTGACGTCATTGGTGACGTCATCAGTACGAGTAGTAGCGAAAGTGTGCATTTTGTGGCAGTGAAGGAAGGTATTTGGGGTAGGGATGCTTCATCCTCAGTCCGAATGCGTCGTGTGGGGTGTCCTCTTGTAGTTCTCGGCGTGCAGACCTCGTAGGGTTGTGGGGTCTCGTTTTCTTAGTCTCGTCATTTAGAACATGATAGGAAGTGTCCCGGAGCGAATCGGTGAAATTTTTGAAAAAAGTCACCGAGACCCATATAGACCCATATAGTCCCATGCTGGGGGTATAGGATCAATGTTTGTCCCCCTGGGAAACGTACTTCTATACATTTGCGGTAGGGTTGTTTGGATTTGTTTTTCACGTCTCGTCATTTAGAACACGATAGGAAGTGTCCCGGAGCGAATCGGTGAAATTTTTGAAAAAAGTCACCGAGGCCTGGGTAGGCCCATAGGCCTATACTGCATGGCTATGGGTGTATAGGGTCATACGGGGTGGACATGTTGGAGTCTAGGGGGGCCACCAATGGTCCAATGGTGTCGAGCGAGGTCTTATTTTGAAGCTCTCGTGGAGGAGCACTTGACTACACTAATGGTTTGTCCGTGTTTAATAGTCTGCGCATGCGCAGACTTGCCCGTAGTATAGAAAGTAGGCATTTTGGGGGTATGTGGGTGTGTGTTTGGGTTAGAGATGGACTATTCACGGTTCGAATGGGTCGTGTGAGGTATCAATGTGAAGCTTGTGTGGGGTAGAGTCAGAATGGCGTGTTTTTAAGTGCAAATCGTGTCAATCTGCGCATGCGCAGCCTGGCCGTAGTAGAGAAAGCAGGCATTTTGGGGTATGTGGGTGTGTGTTTGGGGTAGAGATGGACCGCTATAGGTCCGAATGGGTCGTGGAAGGTGTCAAAGTGAAGCTTGTGTGGGTTAGAGTCAGAATGGTGTGTTTTTAAGTGCAAGTCGCGTTAATCTGCGCATGCACAGTTGGTTGTAGTAAGTAAAGTGGCCATTTTGGGGCAGTACATGAAGGTATTTGGGGTCGACATGGGCTATTCACGGTTTGAATGCGTCCTGGAAGGTGTCATCTTGTAGCTCTCGGGGTGTAGACCTCGATTTGCGGGCTGTGCACGTCACCTGTGACGTCATCGGTGACGTCATCAGTACGAGTAGTAAGTAAAGTGGGCGTTTTCGGGCAGTGAAAGGAAGGTATTTGGTGTAGAGATGGACCATCCTTGGTCCGAATGCGTCCTGGGAGGTGTCATTTTGTAGCTCTCGGGGTGTAGACCCCGATTTGGGAGCTGTTCACAGCATCTGTGACGTCATTGGTGACGTCATCAGTACGAGTAGTAGCGAAAGTGTGCATTTTGTGGCAGTGAAGGAAGGTATTTGGGGTAGGGATGCTTCATCCTCAGTCCGAATGCGTCGTGTGGGGTGTCCTCTTGTAGTTCTCGGCGTGCAGACCTCGATTTGAGGGCTGTCCACAGCATCTGTGACGTCATTGGTGACGTGATTAGTAGGAGTAGTAGCGAAAGTGAGCATTTTTGGACAGTGAAGGATGGTATTTGGTGTAGAGATGGACCATCCTTGGTCGGAATGCGTCGTGTGCGGTGTCATCTTGTAGCAACGCCCGCCAACAGCAAGCTCAATGCTTCAACGCCCTGGTGAAATAGCTCAGAAGCTCTGATTTTCTAGATATTTCATGGAATTATCACTCATTCTTCGAAATGCAGTGACGTTCGTCGTTACGCCTTAACATACCGGAGACAGTACAACAACAACAAGAACAACAACAAAAATGAAACATGAGAGAACAACAACAACAAAAAGTTTATTCTCCCCAATGTTACATCATACCCACGCTGGGGGAGCCGCGTTGGGTATATTTACAATTCAAGAAGACTCTTGTCCAATCAGAGGCCACCATTTGCATCTGTCATATTCGTTCCTGTCCGTTAGATGTATTCTTGTCCAATCAGAAGTCTCCATTTCAGAAAGTTCCATCTTCGGCCATGTTCGATTGAACCGTTTATTCTAATCATCGTCGGGCAGCCCAGGATACCGTTGAGGCAACATATCCTGAGATAGTTGTTTGTGCATTCTGAGTATCTATCAGTGCATGGGTGAATACATTCACCCGATGGGTTGGTCGGTCAGCTTGGTCACGACAAACGTAACATTGGTCACACTCTCCACTGTCCACCTGGTGCTGCGGCGTTGTTGTTGGGCCCATTCCAAGGGATCCACGGTGTCCAGTTTCTCCAGCATCGTCTCTAGCGACACTCGGTTAATGATGGTAAACGGTTGGTCAAATACCCGGATGTTACTGCTCGGGTAAAAATATCGGGCTTGGTCTGTGTCCTTATGCTGCAGCACATAACCAAACGCCAGATTTAATTTGAAGGACGTAGCTTGGTCATTGAAGATGGCTTCCACGTAGTTGCGTAGACGGGTGAGGTCAGTCAGTCGGAAATTGTAGATATCTTGAATAGGGCGATGACGGTAGAAACAGTGCCGGATCATGGGCCAATGGCGCCGATAGATGTCACTCACTGGATGGGCGTCCTGTAAGAGATCGCTAGGAACATTTATGGGCTCGTCCAGAAAATGTTCGATGTCGTCAGGCGTATGACTCGAAACCGTAACGCTGAGGTCCGGCTGGATATCCAGGCTCTTCTGAACTGTGGGTATAGGCGGGCTCTTCATCGTCGCATCACCAGTGGCGTTCGTCTCCCCGGGTTCATCTTCACTGGGTCTGACCCTCATGGGTGCCTCTTTAGTGGAAAGTTGTCGCTCATACCGTGGTGATGGACTATGAATCAAACGTTGATGCTGTCTGAACCGACTGGGTCGTTTGAAGAGTCGACCACAATCGGTACATTGTACCGTCGCACCCGCGTGGAGTGCCCTCTCATGGCGCAGTAAATGATCCTCCCGATTGAATGACCGTGAGCAGATTATACAAGTATACCGTGCATCGTTGTGGATGGAGGCCTCATGGCGGCGCAAGTGGTGCAGACGAATAAACTGCTTCTGGCAAGTTGTGCAAGTGAACATCTTGGTGGCTGACACAGTGTCTGATGAAACGGCCAGGCCGCTTCCCTTTTATAGCACGCTAGCTGGTCATCTATTTTTAGCACACTCAGTTCAACTATCCCCAAGTCCAGGGCCGAGCCGTGACATCTTCGGCAACCTCCGTGTGTCTTCGGTCACCTCCGTAACGTCAACGATCAACATGTAGACATATAGAGTATGTACGGCATGTAATGGTATTCATCAGTGCATGAGTGACGCATTCAGCCGATGGGGGTGGTCGGTCAACTTGGTAACGAAAAACGTAACATTGGTCACACTCTCCACTGTCCACTTGGTGTTGGGGCGTTGTTGTTGGGCCCATTCCAAGGGATCCACGGTGTCCAGTTTCTCCAGCATCGTCTCTAGCGACGCCCGGTTAATGATGGTAAACGGTTGGTCAAATACCCGGATGTTACTGCTCGGGTAAAAATAACGGGCTTGGTCTGTGTCCTTATGCTGCAGCACATAACCAAACGCCAGATTTAATTTGAAGGACGTAGCTTGGTCATTGAAGATGGCTTCCACGTAGTTGCGTAGACGGGTGAGGTCAGTCAGTCGAAAATTGTAGATATCTTGAATAGGGCGATGACGGTAGAAACAGTGCCGGATCTTGGGCCAATGGCGCCGATAAATATCACTCACTGGATAGTCTTCGTGTAACACATCGCTGGGAACATTTATGGGTTCGTCCACGAAGTGTACTTTGCCCTCCACGTCGTACAAAATCTGGCCCAAGGTCTTGTCGTCGGAATTTGACTGTTGAATTAGGGTGACATCATCATCGGCCCTCGTGCGATGGGTGGGAGTTCCCCCTGTTTCGATATTGATGCCTACGGGCTCTTCTATCTGCAAACGTGGCTGCGGAACAGGGTGTCGTGTGCGTTGGTGTCGCAGCAACTGACTGGTCAGTTTGAAAACCGACCACATTCTTCGCATGGACGCTTGGGTACTTCATGGCGTGCACGTGTGTGGCGCTGTAAATGATCCGAGCGCTGAAACGACAGTGGGTTCGAGCACCACCACCACCGCGGTGGAAACCTTTGCGCGCCGGGGTCAAAGGTCAGTTTCGGTCACGTGAACGGAAGCGGAAGTGGCCTCACAGAGGTCATATGCAAATGTCACTTCCGAGCTCTGAGCTCCACAGGCTTTGAGTTCCAAGAGCTCCGATCCAAGAAACACACTCGCAAGCACACCCATACACACACAGAGGCATACATACACACACACATACACACGCACTTGCACGCACACGCATACACCCAGACACACACGCATACACACAGGCGGGTCAAAGGTCAGTTCCGGTCACGTGAACGGAAGCGGAAGTGACCTCACAGAGGTCATATGCAAATGTCACTTCTGAGATCTGAGCTCCACAGGCTTTGAGATCCAAGAGCTCCGATACAAGAGCTCTGCCACACGGGGGTTCCCACCACCACCACCACCACCACCGGGCGTTGATGCCCATTTGCGCGCCGGAGTCAAAGGTCAGTTCCGGTCACGTGACACGGGACACGGAGGTCACCGAAGATGTCACGGGGATCACCGAAGAGACAAGGAGGTGCCCAAACATGATACCAGCTAGCGTGCTATAAAAGGGAAGCGGCCTGGTCGTTTCATCAGACACTCTGTCAACCACCAAGATGTTCACTTGTACTACGTGCTCGAAATCATTCACCCGTCTGCACGACTTGCGCCGCCATGAGGCTACCAAGCACGAAGGAACCGCCCGGTATAACTGTACGATATGTACACTGTCGTTTCAGCGCTCGGATCATTTACAGCGCCACACACGTGCACGCCATGAAGTACCCAAGCGTCCATGCGAAGAATGTAGTCGGCTTTTCAAACTGACCAGTCAGTTGCTGCGACACCAACGCACACGACACCCTGTTCCGCAGCCACGTTTGCAGATAGAAGAGCCCGTAGGCATCAATATCGAAACAGGGGGAACTCCCACACATCGCACGAGGGCCGATGATGATGTCGCCCTAATTCAACAGTCAAATTCCGACGACAAGACCTTGGGCCAGATGTTGTACGACGTGGAGGGCAAAGTACACTTCGTGGACGAACCCATAAATGTTCCCGGCGATGTGTTACACGAAAACTATCCAGTGAGTGACATTTATCGGCGCCATTGGCCCATGATCCGGCACTGTTTCTACCGTCATCGCCCTATTCAAGATATCTACAATTTCCGACTGACTGACCTCACCCGTCTACGCAACTACGTGGAAACCATCTTCAATGACCAAGCTACGTCCTTCAAATTAAATCTGGCGTTTGGTTATGTGCTGCAGCATAAGGACACAGACCAAGCCCGATATTTTTAGCCGAGCAGTAACATCCGGGTATTTCACCAACCGTTTACCATCATTAACCGGGCGTCGCTAGAGACGATGCTGGAGAAACTGGACACCGTGGATCCCTTGGAATGGGCCCAACAACAACGCCCCAACACCAAGTGGACAGTGGAGAGTGTCACCAATGTTACGTTTTTCGTTACCTAGCTGACCGACCACCCCCATCGGCTGAATGCGTCACTCATGCACTGATGAATACCATTACATGCCGTACATACTCTATATGTCTACATGTTGATCGTTGACGTTACGGAGGTGACCGAAGAGACACGGAGGTTGCCGAAGATGTCACGGCTCGGCCCTCGACTTGGGGATAGTTGAACTGAGTGTGCTAAAAATAGATGACCAGCTAGCGTGCTATAAAAGGGAAGCAGCCTGGACACTGTGTCAGCCACCAAGATGTTCACTTGCACAACTTGCCAGAAGCAGTTTATTCGTCTGCATCACTTGCGCCGCCATGAGGCCTCCATCCACAACGATGCACGGTATACTTGTATAATCTGCTCACGGTCATTCAATCGGGAGGATCATTTACTGCGCCATGAGAGGGCACTCCACGCGGGTGCGACGGTACAAT